>ATSW01005882.1:0-20000 GCA_000444245.1 Botryllus schlosseri
CTTGCAACTTTATGACTTACACCACGGAACTGCAACGATGTCTGAGAGCTTTCTTTTCGATGCTGAGGCGACATAAGTCCAAGAGGAAATGCAAGTAAGCTCAACATTGATCAAGTATACGTGTTTCAATACATCTGGCGCTTTTTCTACAGTGTATAACTATACAGTGTCCTTTTGTATTATTTTCTTTTAGTTTTCATCCTGCATGTGTGCAATGTGCAATGTGCATGCGTCTTATTTACATCCCCTAGGCCTAGGCCCAGGCACGGTTGACAAATAAAGACTCTCTTTCTCAATCTTTCATTTGACAAAGCCCATTATTTTTAGGTTGTTTCATTTTTCTTCTCTGTTTTCCCAGCTCGGACTATTACATTCTGGAGAGTTGCCTGAAACAGGCCGCCACGAAATGCGTTCCCGCGAACGAAATGTCGCGCGAAGACGTCCACGAAACGATCACTGATATTTTGAAAAATAAATTCAAAACGCAAAAGGTGAGTGCGTAGTAATAATCGCTATTATCGGCTGTTCGATGATTATCTTTAACCCATCTAGAGTCAAGACACACAACGTACAATGCATCATACATTCCTTTCGGCACGCATAGCGTATGATAGCACTAACATAGGTCCCGTTTTGTCCTGTTTCGAATCATACTCAATTATTCGCCTACTTGTAGGCTATTACTTCTAGGGCTACTCGCCTGACTATGTTTTTCGAATTCTTCCACCAGGTATATATATAGATAGAACTATATCAAGAGATGTATGTCTATAGATTATTCTGTAACCTCTGTAATTATCTCAATGTTTCAGGTGTATTGCTTGGAAGAAGGCGCTTTCGTATACCCAGAATTCTCGCTCGGCTCCATACCGTTGCAGTGTTCGAGGGTGTACTTTGCAAAGCTGACAGCTTGTGGGGGCGCGTTTGCTGATATTTTCAATTTCAAACACGGAGATCCAAGTCTTTGCCGGTGGGTATAGAATCAAGGTTTAAAATACTCGTTCTTCAAACAACTAATTGCAAACTCGAATTGCTTGTACTGGTGGAATAGGATAGGACGTAAGTAGGCCTATGTTATTTATTAATATTGCTGCTTTTCTTTGTAAATTTTCGTAACGACAAGAAGTACTATGCTTGTGGTGGCCGAGAAAAGCATTTGTAAGGTAAAAAATGCTACATTCAGGGGTTTTAGGGGCTGGGAACCCCCTTTTCTAAATCTTACAACTTCTGTCAAATATTGCGGGCTGATAATGGTTGCTCATTTACCAGTGCAATATAATAGATTTTCTTTGAAAACACCCTCAATTTTATTCGGAGTATGCATCGGACAACTCGAATCCGTCGAACTCGATACAACATTTGAATAACCATCAAAAATTTTGGGTAAACATGGCTCTTTTGTCGAAAAAGGTTCCCGACCCGACCTCTGGTTTTACATCCCTTTCATTGTCTCTTGGACAGTTTCCTTTGTAGTGCTGTCTCTTTTTGCTCAGAACATCTGTCGAACTATTATATCATCTTGTAATTTCAGAGAGTATTTTCAAGCCAACGAATGCCAGCGAAGGACAACAGCCGTGGAGTGCTCATTCGACGCAAGATCCAAGCTCGTCTACGGATTGAACTTGCAATATCAGTTTGCTCACAACCCGTTCTGCATAGATTTGCCGTTCAGCGCCTGGTGGCCGAACGAGTGAAATCGCTTTTCGAGTGCAAAGAAGAGCAAACGGATGTGAAGATCCGGGATCGCCAGAACCCAACAGAGAGTGTTGGAGGTCATAAAATTCCATTGTACCTATTGCTGTATTTTCCTCGATATTCCCACAATTTTGTCCGACGGCTTCCACTCATCTTTGGGTGTTATAACAGCCAGGTTTGGGCAAAATCGGGTGCCCGAGTGATTATGAGTCATTATGGTGTTATAACAAATTCAAATATGCACCTTTTATGTGACCACGGAGAATAGAAGGCCAGTTCTACACCATGTAAAGGTAATTTGGTATCTTTTCGACCAAAGCCTGTTGTTTCATTGCACTTTGTGACGATGTTGGTGGTTGATCACGACTACACAGTTTTCTGTTGACGTGCGTATTGCCTTTGTAATATACTACACGCTTCGATCGCATGCTGTGTTACTATTAATCGTGGTTTCAAGGCTTCCACAGTTGAAAATACAATCGAAAGTATAATTTTCGTTGATAAATTCACTTTACGTGGAATATAGGCCTACGGCGCGGATGAACGTATGGCGTACACGAGACATATTATAAATATCTTTAATATATATCTCACGACTTCAAAATATATACATTTGTCGACTACAAAATCATATCTATAAGATATCATCCAAGATTTAAGATATATTCAAGTTGTGTTTCAAAACAAGATATGATTTGACATCTGGACAGGAAAAAGATATCCTAACATGTTCAAAATATATCTCGTGTTTGCTGGGGTATGGGTGGGTAACGGTTAGAATCCCAGCGCACTCACAATTCAATTAAATTTATTGCCAAAAATTTTATCATCTCAATACTGTACTGTAGCCAATAAGCGAGACACGCAGAAATAGGGCTTTATCGTGAGAATACATGATAATATTTATCCGACTGTTTTCTCTGGAAAACATGGTTGAAGACCGTTGGGATGAACTATGGCAGAGGTCTCAAGCTCAAATGTGGTCGCGGGCCAATTTCACAGTTTTTGATGATGCCACGGGCCGCAGCACCAATAATAGGGGTACACAATGTATTTTCAAGTATACAAGGCCTTATTTTACGGGACCTTGCAGACTGGCATACCCCACGCATCGTGAAATATGTATTACTATTGCGAATTAACGCCTGGCATGAAAAATAGCACATTTTCAAACATCTGAATAAAACTGTTGTTTTACTTGGCATATATAGTTTGTCAAAATAAGCAGTTATATACACCATGCGAGAGTACAAATAATGCATCTCATGACATCGTGAAAGCTGTCGCGTTGTAATTTGGCAGCTAGCGGACATTTGACGTGCCACAATTATTGGTAGATTATATAAAAAATGAACAAAGATTGACCTGATATCATAGCATTGGAGCAATACATCCTAATCCGGGTTGAGGGCATACTCCTGATTACCAGGCTATTGATCATGTCATTACCAAAGTAAAATTAAATCATTGTTAGATTTGCATATCAATACCGACTGCCAACTGATTGATGATTAATTAAAATTAATTAAATAATTGATTAATTGAAATGTCTAGTCGCCGACGAATTCATTGGTGTTACAGCAATTGAGCGTAGGTTACCGCTACTTTACTCGCCACTTTCAATAGGCGATAATAACATGGATAAAGAGACCCAAGATTACGCAGGAAATAACTGACTACACATTAATGGGGAGGACAGAATGCCAATGGTTGCCATACCGACCTACTTATAGGCCTATAGCTAAATACGCTCCGTAACGCAAACTACGACCTTTTGATATATCACTGTTTCCCATAACAGTTAGTATAGTTTGTTGCCTCTGTGGTGTACCAAGACACGGCTTTCCGTTTGACCCGACTCAACTCGAGTCATTATCTTACTTTATCACCGATTCATTACGAGCTCGAGAAATTCTACAAAACGTTGCGCCCAAATACAAATCCCGATTTTGAGTCGCGAATTATTTATCAACGGGTCAAGTCTTATCATCAGAAACAGGTAACGTGACGCATATAGCCAGGCCGTGTTATTTTTGGCATTTCAGGAGCCGGATGCCAAAACTGCCAAAAATAAAAATTTGAAAATGCCAAAAATAACACAGCCTGCCAAATAGTGTATTTCGTTCACGGTGTTGTGTTAACAGGACCGCGTTACAAGCGAGAAAAGCGTTTGTGAAAGGCAGGTTTCTTAATCTGGGTTCAGCCCACCCATTAGGGGTGAAACCATGGTATCCTAAATGGTGTGGGCACAGCGAGATTGAACGGCTGACTGCATTTGGTTTACGTCATACTTTCCATTTGTCTAAAGGCAATTTTACGACCATTTTTGACCGGCTTGTCGAGCGGTAAATTTGATAAAACGGGTATCAATGAGAAGCTGCCGCAGTACTGATTATTAAAATATAAATGATATTCTGCTCATCGAGTTGAACATTGTGACGCAACAAACTGTCTGGCTATTTCTGAGCTGCATAGTCTCGTTTTGCCAGACAGTCTTGTTTCGTCAATGTTCTTAAACAAGCTAACCTTCCCAGGACTCTTCCATGCGAGTTGGTAATATTAAAGGCACCTGAAGTGACAAAAGTCCTCCGAAAATATATCGGTAAACTGAAGGAGAAATGATAGTCGGCCTACTAAATAGAATGTGTTGAGAGACAACGCAGGAAACTTCTGGGAAAGGATCGGGAAGAAAATTCTTTCCGCGATGAGATCGATGGCACTGGCGAAGTGATCTCTTTTCATGATGCATGGAAGCCGGTTCGGCCCTCCAAAGATTTTGAAGCTCTGAAAACCTTTTGTGGATGACTGCCAACATTGTTTCCCTCAACGGCTACTGTTGATGCCGATATTTCCCAGATTCGCCGGGCGAAAAATGAATTTAGGAGAAACTTAGCTGACCTGAGTTCGGAAGCACTGTTACAGTGCAAACGATTTAAGTCTATTCAACAGCTGTAACAATCAGCTGTTGAGCGTGTTTGTTAGGCTTTTCTGTCTTTTTTTGCTTACTGGCACCGACTACGATGGATAGCCTACTGCTCATTTTGTGGTTTCGTTTGATATTATCAACCTATGAAATCGTTAGGTTTTTTCTTCTTCTTATTGTTTGTTGGCACTGATTATACGTGGATGCTGCACATTATGTGGTGTCTTTTGACAAACTAGCCCAAATAAAGCGTTATTGTGACTTATTCGAGGCTGAAACTATCTATTTAGAGGACGATGCCAAAACTGCCAAAAATAAAAATCAAAAAATGCCAAAAATAAGTTATTTTTGGCAGTTTTGGCATATGCCAAAAATAACACGGCCTGCATATAGCTGATTTTCCACCGCATGTTAATTTTTGAAAGTGATGTGACAGTAAAGTTTGATGAGTAGTTTCAGGATTTTGGAGTAGTTATGGAGCGAATTTTAAGTTCTCAAATCTAAAAAAAGATACAGGGCAGTTAAATATTGTCGAATACTTAAAAATCCAAAATGCCGACGCGGGTCGCATGCGGCCCGTGGGCCGCGTGTTTGAGACCTCTGAACTATAGTGCAGGGGTGTGCAACGAGCGAGTTGAGGCCTATGAGACAGTCTCATTGAGACTCATTCATTTTGAGGCCATGCGTCATGAAGACGTAAAGTTTTGACGTAAAGTTTTAGCGTAAAATGCGATGCCAGAAACTTTTGTAACAATACAAGTAAATTTTTGAGATTTTCAAGGGCATGCTCGTTTAGCGTTGAATATTTATGCTGCCAGCCCCATGCATAGAGTGGCCCGCAGTTGAAAGTCAATAAATTTGAACCAAAGATGTTATAATGACGTGAAAATTTCAATATATGAAAAAGGTTCACAGTGCAGAACCTATCAAGGTTCTGTTGTGAACGCGAACCTCAAATTTTCCGAGGTTCACACACAGAACTCGAACGTGAACCTCACGTTCACACCTACCCTATTTCAAACATCTCTTGAAATCGCTAATAATAAATAAAATCGGATTTGTATGTATCAACAATCATTGCTATTAGTAACGATATTGATAAAATTGGACATTTATTGCAAATTACATAAAGAAAGAAAATTTCATCCAAATCGCCACCGACACAAAATTACTTATGGAGTCGCATTGGTGCAATTTTGGGATTATACCATGATATTATGAAAGAGTAAATACATCGTCTGGTTTTGTAAGTGTTAGTATTAATTGTTTACTCATACATTATCGAGACCCGTGGTTCCCAACCTGGGGAGCGCGCATCCAATGGGGGGCGTGAAAGCTCTCTCATCAACAGTTATATAACCTTCCATGCCGGGTGGCGGGATGGCGCAGTGGTATAATCCGCGGCTGCAACACCAATTGGTGCGGGTTCGAGTCCGACCGAGGTCGACTTCCGGATTCCGATACCTAAGTGTTGGAGGTTTACCTAGGCTCCTCCTCGCCACCTCATCCGCGTCAGCGGTGTATTACAAAAAGCCTAGAGGTGGGCCGTGCTATAAGTCGGCAGTTACGGAAAATGAGAAGAATATCGGCCTGGTGTAGTCGACAAACACCATGAATACCCCCAAAACAAACAAACAAATCTTCCATGCCATCAAACAATCTTTTTGGGTTGCTAGTATACCGGTTGGATTTTGTGATATGACAATAATAAGGGGGCGCGAAATTTGTCATTATCACTAGAGCAGAGGTCTCAAACACGCGGCCCGCAGGCGGCGATTCGCATGCGGCGATTCGAATATCAACAATAACCACGCTCTCAAACTATCATCACCATTGGTTTATTAGCAATTTTATCAGTTCAACACACCACAAAAAATGCGAGACAATGAATAGACAAGAAGATGTCGAAGCGACTTGGATTTGTCAATGGAATCAGACACCCACCTTGGCCTAGGCGTAGTAAAGAGGAGGCATGCACACTGAATGAAAGTAAAGAATACAGTATAGAAAAAGAATGCGACAAGAATAGGGCGGCATGTCATGGGAAGCGAGATCGATAGGTCAGTCGTGGTCCGGTAATCTTGAGGATGGACTGTATTTATTTAATAGTAATTGCTTGTATTTCGACTTGAATGTGGACATGCTCGTCGACTGTCGGATGGCCGGCGGGATACTGTTCCACACATCAGGTCCGGCATATTTTATAGAGCGATGATCTTTTCGGTCGATCATATGATATTTGGACGACGTGGATGCGCATGTGTTGTACTTGTGCGCTAACACTTCAAATAGGTGTGAAATAGATTACAAACCCTGCGATCGCTGACAAGATAATGTCTCGGACATAGCCATCTTTCGTGACTTGCTGTTACATACATTCCAATCACCACAATGTAATATGTTGATAGTTTTTACTATTAAGTAGGGCTGGGCACAATGATTCGAGTACTCGAATCTGAATCGAGTAATAATATTTATGATTCGAGTCGAGTAGTAAAAGAAGATTTTTTCGAGTATTGAAATTATATGCTTCTCGCAACTGAAAGGTAATTTACTATCGAGAATTATAGTTTTGATACTGTTTTCCACTGAGGAAGCCTTGAAACCTTGATTGGCCGTGTCACAGCATACGAGACATAGTACAAAGCTACGAACGTTACTGAAAATAACATGTTTCCGAAGTCATGACCATCTCATAACATTGTCCAGAATTGCAATGAAATCGGTATGGTTTAAAAAGTAACAAAGTATCTTTAATGTGACGGATAACAGCCATTATGTTAATTGTGCTGGCATAAAAGGACATATTTGAACTTTGACATAGTATATTTTGCTGTGACGCCATAATGAGTGATACTCGAATACTCGACTCGACTCGAAGCGTAATACGTGATTCAGAATCGAATCACTCAGGTACTCGGTTTTGCCCAGCCCTACTATTAAGTAATAAGTAATGAATAGCAGTACCGAAGCAGTCGGCGACGTGAATACCAATAATTTGACACTTGCCGGCGATCGCTTATATGTTTTCACCCTTGGAATAGTGGTCGACTTTAGTTGTGTGATAAGAATCACGAGAATACTCGATCAATGCGCTAATTTACCAGCTCGAGAGGAAACTCCCTGCACAATTCAAGTTGAAGTATTCATGTATTTTATTCGAAGTCAAGATTTTGCAATGACAGCCGTTTTTAATACCACTAAAATATAACAACAAAGTTGACATAAAGGCCAAGAAATCATAATTTTGTTCAATGGCGCTCAACCTGACAGAAGAAGGTAGTAGTTATTATGTTACATGTCACACGGAACCAGATGATAGAAGAAACTGACGCATCATGCCCAGTCCTAGTGATAAGCGATGGCAGCATTTGTAGTTAAGGAATAAGTAAGGTTTAAAGAAAAAACAGGACGGCGAGATGGCGCTATGGAGCCGTAATCCATTCTCGCAATCTGTTGCAAAAGGACCACCGTGAGGCGGCGCTATTAAGTTTCAATGTGTGACGTCATACAATTTTACTCTCTTTCCCGAAACTTCATCTCCGAGAAGCGTAGGAGGCCGCCCCTACGCTTCCCTTGCCGCTTGTTTTGTGGAAGTTTCCGTTCAGGTTGCTGTGGACGCAGTTGCCGTACCACCAGCCTCCTACGAATTGAGAAGCGCAGTTCCTTGACGCGCCATCGTGATCCGCGTCTTTCGTCGTGAATTGTCGGTTATTGTGATATGCGAGATAATCTGCGGTTGAATTCCCGGAGTATCCGGATACGTGCAGTCTGTAGTTGTCGGATCCGGGACCGATGCTGAAGTTGCTGGAAAATGATCAGGAATGAATAATCCGAGAATTATCAGCGGAAAACTGGAAAACTCCGCTTGTACGGGTTGGAATCACTGGGTCAAATTTGTTTTGCATCCTTTTTGAAGGCAACTCGACAATTTCATGGGGTTGACAGAAAAAATTACCGTTTTCTTTTTTAAATTTTCATAATAAATTAAAAAGTTTAATTGGCTCTGCGGCGGCTTGTTACAATTGAACCACATTTTGTGTGCAGCCTTTGTTGGGTGACCTGACAATTTATTCAGTGAATGGCTGGAATCGGGAAACAAATTATTTTTGAACAACCCTAAATTGCATAAGCTAAACATGCAATGAACGTCCGTATACGATCGGTAAATCAGTGAATTTAATACTAGCATTGGTTTGCATGATTTCATAGATTTGCGGCTCGCAGCAATTTTTGATGTTAAAATGCGCCCCTTATACGTGGGAAATTGAGAGCCCTTGGTCTAGTGTGTGTGATACGAACGTTTCGCGGACCAAAGGTTGCCAACCACTGATGATTTATGAAGTGCACAGAAATGCTAATATACTAACAATTCATATTCACCTGTATTTAGCAACCCAATAAACCCCATCTTTCTTGATCATTTTGATTTTCAACTCTATATTCCCTCTCTTGGTCGTTTGATGCAATGCTTCCAGGCCTGGAGGAGAGTAGATTGCCAGATTATAACAAACTGACATATGTGTAGGAGCTCTTTGCGTGGGTGCAGTGATCACGACCAATGGATATGGCCCATCTTCGTAACCTCATAAAACAAGGGAAAATTGTTCAGTGCAATGATTGATATTATGCCATTATATGTAACGATAGATTGCTAGACGACGTTCAGTAACAATATTTTCGATATTGAATCACGCCAATCAGGCATAAGGATTTAAGTACCGTTACATTAATTTACACTCGTTCTAATTAAGAGTCGTGAATCAAATAATAAAAATATATCCGTGCTTCTCGTGAAGTGTGGCTGGGCGCACTACATGAGGTTAACCGGCCACAAAAGTTGTACATAAAAAGTCATACCCAACCAATGATCTCCTTGCAAATCGCCAAATCCATTCACGTAATCATCCCAACCTCTGTAAAAATCTACGTCGCCGTTCATTCTTCGCTGGAAGACCTTTTATGAAATTCATGTTAAATCTGAATTTTCTACTAAAACCGCGCCGCTACCTACGGTCCATTTTCCACCATCGTCAGTTATGTCACAGAACACATCCCTGATCCCGAACCCGGGTAGGAACCATCTCGAAACACCATCAATTTTGGCGCTTTCACAACTTTTCGTGGTGAACATTTGAAGAGCTAGAAATTACAGAATTCGTTTCATAAACGCCACTCGACGAATGGCAGCGATGAAAATCTCACCTTCCTCGATTTTTCTATCCACGCTTTGCTCGATCAGAGTCATGTTAACCACCCCCTGAGACCCTCTAGGCCCGTCTGGTCCAGCTCTGCCAGGGGGTCCGATGTCACCGGCTCTACCCATCGGTCCCTGTGGCCCGGATTCCCCGGTATTACCCTTCGGTCCAGCCTTACCCACCCTCATACTTCCTACGGTGACCAAATCTGTGTTTTCATCCCGTTGCTGGCACATGTTGCAGACAATTTCTTTGAAAGGTAACGATTCAGCGTTTGTTGCACACGTTGGCGACGTGTTGAAGGCCAATACGAACAGCAAGCAAGGTATCATGATATCCATCTAATGATACAAACGACACAAAAATGCAAAAGTAGAAGCTAAATAATAGATCAGAAACGTGTTCGTGAGATACCAACGTAAATGCTTCCGTTGTAAGGCATGCGATGCGACTTGGCAAAACCTATGCGTCAAAACGTCCCATCTAATACAAGGGTTGGCACGTTAGTATCTTAGACTCTACTAGCAAAGTTGACTACTTTGATCACCTCGGCTTACCACACTTAAGAAAGCGAGGGATTCTAGAAAATGTTTTTACCGCAACTAACATACTTCAAAATGCACATTTTATGGTCATTGAATATACCAAAGCTGATGCCTTTCCAGTCAGAAGTTATGCAGCAGTGCGACCACTCATAGTTGCAATATCTTCTGTGAGAACTATGCATAACCCACATAAAATGGTCATGTAAAATGGTCTCGCATGGGCGTCTTATAGACTAATTGATAGCAACCCTTTCGCCCATTTTCTAAAGAACTCCGAACTGAGTTTGAACTTTTTACTTTCTCGAAATGTGGTGTCAATGTCGCACATTGGTATTTCTGATTAGAAATATCAAATTCTGATAGAATGGGCTGAGCATTAGGCTAGTACCATTTTCTCGTTTTTGTCAGCATTGTTTCGCGGGTCGTATAATTTCCCTGTACTGGCATCTCTTGTTTCAAATTTTAGATTGAAATTCAAGACGGATAGGGGCGAAAGTTCTATGAACGAGGTAGATTCGGTCATTCGCGAGGATTGAGTGTAGATGGACTCAGAACTGTGTAACATACGGCTTCCTAGATTCAGGTTCACGTTCACTTTCACAGGGAATAGATTAATCTCACACCAATAACTGCTCTACTTGAGTAGATTTTTTCGTCGCTACTTCTTCGTCTACTTGAGTAGCTTTCTTGACTACTTTAACCACCTCTTGGTGTACCAAAATTTTAAAAGGGTGTACCACTAAGATGGAATGTACTGGGGTGTACCAGACCCGCATAAAAATGGTCCAATGACTAGTTCACAATACATAGGCAAGTTCATGGCTCAGGCTTAAAACATGTTGACCGGGTGTGCAATATACTACTAAAGAGATTGTGGACTACAGTCTCTATAATAGTACGATATACATATCAGCTTGTAAATTACATTTCTTTTTTGATGTCATTAGCAAATGTTTTTACTCATCATGAAAATATTGGTAATGTATCGAGCTTGAGAAACACCAGGTGTGTTAGGTGGTGGACGATAGGTTGGAGCCCTCATTAGTATTTAGCTTTCCCAATACGTTGCAGCCTTGTTCATCCATATTTCAAAAGGCTAGAGGTGTAAACCTGCAAGGGTACAGTCGCATGCAGCCGTTAAACAATAATTATGCGGCCCTTTACATATTAATTTAGCGTGTGTTGGCAGCCGTCAATATGCAATCTGAATTAACGAATCATCAGTTCCTATATCTTTGGGAGATTTTAATTATTGTTGTTGCTGTTTACTAATAGAAAAATAAGAAGAAATGAAAAGCAGTCAATGATGGCGTACGTAATGGACAGAAGACATAATGTCGTAACATAGCATTTCAGCACCTCGAAAAAATACCAAGACTAAAAAAATGAAATTTCGGAGCGGCGGGAAAATAAAACAGTCACGGCTATTCACAAATGGCGGCTGCAGGATAACACAGCGATTTAAGTTAAACTTGAAAATCTTATTCACGCTTGAGACGATTCAGGGTGATTTTTCGTTTTTAATATAGTAGTGTACTCTACGCCACACCGTACATAAGCGAACCGAAGAAGAAAATGATGCACCTCATGAAGAAATACCAAGTCGGAATTGTGTGCGTCTCATGAATGAAGGTTTGTCTGCTACGTTTTGGCGATTTTTTTGGAAAGTATTTACATAATTATGGCATAATTATAAACAATTTTATTAAAGGGCTTTGTTTAAAACAAACACTGTTTGCTTTAAATGCAACCCTACCTATAATCCTGATGCGACATCAAAAATTACAACATGCAACAAAGTTATCAATAAAACCGGAAAATGCATCATCAATAATTTTATGCCCAAAATTCTCGAAGACACCCCCTCCATCAACTCTATCAGTTAATCTGACCACGTGTGCTAAGAAGGGATGAATATTTGACAGTAATATACGAAACAACCAATAGTATCAACGAAATTATTTGCCAGGTAGAAAAAGAGTCCAGGTAACATTTCCTAACATTTATACTCACGATTTTAGTGCATAGGCCTCCGGCACAGGTGAAAACTTTTTTACGCAAGGTATCCTATAAAAAGAGGTGGTCATTAACGAATTACTTCTACTTTTGGAAGTACTCAAGTAGTTTTCCTCTACTTCTGGTACATACTCAATTAGATCTGATTTTCTCTACTTCTACTTCTACTTCGTAATATTTTGTGATCTACTTACTTACTTTTCTCTATTTTCAGTTTGTCAAGTACAAGTAGTTTAATCCTCCAATACGAAAGATAGCTTGAGGAATTTCGGGGCTGTTTTCACGGAGTACCAACATTTAGTATTCATAAAAGTCAAGTAAAGCCCAGAAATTTTGTTGTGCTTCGCGCATAGTAGTGATCGAGTGACAAATATGTTGTCATGAAAGTATCAGTGAATATAATTTAGGTACCGGATTGCTTGGTTCCTCTAGCCCCGCATTGTCGCCCATATCAGATATTTCATCACAGTAAATATGGCCTACCACAACGTTTGAAACTACCGTTTCGCATTCTAGCAAATCATGTTGTAATCTAGCAGCTCCTTACGTGTCTTGCTAATCTGGAAGAACCATCTTTTTTGAACGTTACACCTGTTTTAGCAGATCACCTATGAAGCTTTATGGACAAACTTAAATATGAAATATATTTTCCGCTTTTTGGAAATGCCATTTGTATTTGACTTTCAATTGCGAGTATCATACTTTGAGTTCTAATTACTTCCAGTTCTTTTGTCTGCAGAACATATACATGTCGAAGCATAAAAGCAAGTGTAGTAATGCCTCCATTTTCCGAAAATAAAGCTACACTAAATATAACTTTTACGATACACAATATTTGTTAATAACGTATACTAATTACGCAAAGTGATGAAACTGTATCCGATACAACTTCTACGTATTACTCGTCGCCTAAACTTGGGGCCTTATAATATGGGGTCGGGTGCCATGCCATGATATTCTGGTAAACAAAGGGTTAGTATCGCATTTTCATATCAATACTATAATTTGCATCCCATGATGCGTAACAATGCCTATTCTGTCGAAAATTGATACGTCCTGTGATGCATCAATACGAACCAAGTTCTCTGAACCTGGCGCAGCAGCTCAATTCGCATTTTTACAGTCCATGCGAACGAATTAAGACTGTTTTCAAAACTCTACTTACTTGAGTAGATTTTAAGTCAGTCAATTCTACATCTACTTCAAGCAGTTTTAGATGGCTTATTGAAGAAGTACTTCTACTCGTACTTGAGTATATTTTTTCGTCGCTACTTCTACTTCTACTTGAGTAGCTTTCTTGACTGCTTTGACCACATTTGCCTATAGCTCAAGGAATCAGTGATGTAACAGATTCCCACCAGGGCTATCTGCGGTGCCTGCCAAGTTTCCAGTAGCCAATTTATCGTGAATATATGGCAGCGACATGCGCCATTACGATTCGTATTGGGAAGCCAGAATGTCGATTAACGGACAATATGTATGCACCCTCAGATGTGTAAGTTTGAGCATGAATCGAAGCGTCATTTTCTGCCAACATTTGAGTTAATATTTATTTTATATGTCTAAGATTGTGACCTAACATTCTTCTCTGACTTGCTGTAGTTCACAATATAGTAAAAAGTTCAATAGAAATTGAGTCATGTTAGTTTTGGGTCGTATGTTTCAAAGGTCCCAAGGTCGTGTGCCTTTGGATCCACCCGCCCTGGGCCGATTCAACAAAGTTTGAGCGTTCATGATTATTTCGTGAAAATGCGGATATTAAAGTAGCCTATATATCTGAGATATTGGTAAAGCTTGTATCCAAGTGTTGAGCCAGCAAAAGACCCGATGTTCTCGGGTTCACAAGCATGCATTTGCATATACATTCTTCTAATGGAAATATCAATGGTTCCATAACAAAATGAGCAGTAATCGGTGGGATATTAATCTACTCTCTGTGAACCTGAATTTAGGTAGCCGTAAGTTACACAGCTCTGACTCCATCAGCACTCAATCCTTGTGAATGACCGATTCTACCTCGTTCATAGAACTTTCTGCATGTATCGTGATCGGTCGTCAGCTTGCCTTTATATAGGCTTCCTTCTTTTTTCTGTCGCCTATCATTTACTTTTACCAAGCGCAGGAGCACAGCGAATGACGCAGTCGACCCGATGATGAAGCAAAAAAATCGTACCAAAGAACGTGATTTAATGGATTTGCAGGTAAGGTGGCGCATATACGCTCGAGATACCGGGATCGATTCGCAGTAGTAGAATGTTCCTAAGTGTAGGAGGTCTGGGCCCCCTCTCCCCGTGTCGCTCGTCCTAGCGACACCAAAAATAACAGAACCAGACCCGATGAAGGATGCATTCAAATTGCAGCTATTCCGCTGTGTTCACTCGTTCATGATATTCTGCTATGTCTCGCATAAGAAACTACTTATTGTGATGACTCGAGACCACTGAGCTATGGATTCGTATAAAAGTGTATGTAACACGTGTTAGAGGATACTTTGATTATGAGACTCTATACGCAAACTATACTGCAACGTTCTGAATAAACCATTGTATTGAGAATATATCTGTTACGAAGAACCTCACCAAGAGCAACAGGCTATATCACCAGATAAGTATTGTATAGCCGAGCTCCAAGGCGTTTGGTTAGCTATACTTTTATACAGATCACCAGAGACATTAAGCTCTAATTCCTGCAAAATAAGCCAATATGCATATATAGCAAATAGCAAGACTAATTGTCTAAAAGAAAAAAAAAGACAGCCAAATTAAGTTTACCATCGCACTATTGACATCGTGCTATCCGTGATTGACATACTCCATGCTATCCGTGATTGCTGAGCGCCTAGCAGGATAGCGGATACCAGTTTTCGAGTCTTTGGTATGACCCGGCCGGGGATCGAGCCCACGACCTACCGATCAAGAAGTCGGACGCGTCACCATTACACTACAAAAGTTATAATTTACAGAATTTATAATTTCACGAAAAGTACTACATTTAAATGTAGAGGCGGTCAGTAACAAAGTATTTCTACTTTCTCAAAGTACTCAAGTAATTTTGATGTACTTGTAGTACTTAAGTAAATCTGATTTGCCACTACTACTACTTTCACATATTTGAAGCTTTTTATTTAGCTATTTGAAGATCTTCTTGGAGGTACACAGAACTTCAATATACAATTGAATAGTATATTCATATTGAAATGAACTCGAATATTTTCGGCTGACACTCGTCAGGGGTAATCATCAACAACCAGTAGATAATTGGAAAGAGCATTGTGGTGTTTCATGCATCCACTAGGTGTCTATCTTTGCGTCATTTCCTTTCGTAATTATTACGTCCGTTCGTCCTTCAGTTAGTTAATCATTCTGGTATAAGGCGTTTCGAGAGTAGCATGTGTTTCCTGATTTACTTGTATTTAAACGTTTCTATTCTTTGTAGCTTAGTCGACACTTTAAGTTAATAAAAGCCTATAGAAAACCGTGTGTATATCAGGAGGGTTTTTCTCGAAAGGTCACGACAATTTTATTGATTAAAACCGGAGATCATGGCTGGTTCTCAAGAGAAGTACATCCGAGTGCCAATACTTGAAATCCTTCCAAGTGCTCAAGATTCGCTAAAGGTCTTCAATCACCGGGAAAAGATGCTCAACAATTTCATCACTGCAGTTGAGGCTTCGACGACGCAGGCTCCTTTTAACTCCGACGAAAATCCTCCCGCCTTGGTTCTCGATAAATCGGCGATCCTTACAGGGTATGTATCTCCTGACGTCTATGCATTATTCGAACATCTGGACACCTTCACAGCGGCCATTAATGTGCTCAAGTTTCTGTATCGAATAAAGAAGAAGAATATAATTTATGCTAGGCATCTGCTGGCCATTGCAAAACAAGACCCGGGGTAAATCAATCACCGAGTTCTCCCAGGAATTTCTCATGCTTGCACGTGATTGTTCGTTTGACGCTGTAACTAAGCGGTACGAAATTTGTTAATTAATGTTATTCAATCGTCGGCCATTCGTCTGCGCTTACTCGAACATGACGATTTGACCCTTGAAAAGGCGATAAAGATAGCCGAGTCTCTGGAACAGGCACAAAAGTTTTCTAGTTCCTACGAGCCGCAGAGTCAGCCTGTTCTGAATGTTAACAGCGATCAATCCGCTAATGGTTCCAATTTATCGGCGTTCACAAGAGCGATGTGCCTGCCGCGAATACATTAAAGAAGAAGTGCATATTCTGCGGAGAAATTCACGAAAGAACAAGGAAATCCTGTCCCGCGAAAGATGCTTCATACTTTCATTGTGGCGTGCGAGGACACTATATGCGAAAGTATGCAGATTGCGTATCAGAGGAGAACCTGCTGCCTCGTTGAACTCGTTACCACGCCTTAGAATCAGGTTGTAGGGTTTGGAAGAGTTAGGTTTAGGAGGGCGCGGGGATATTTTTCATGTTTATTCAACTCAACGAATACCCATCGCCCTGCTTACTACATTTAAGAGCCTCATGAGTTAATTAAACACATCGCAAATAAGTACAAATCAACGACACCAGATATTTTTATGTTTATTGTGAAACTACTTAGCTTACGCCGTAAAAGAGTTTCGTTGTTGAAAAATCACTGTAGCATGATAAGTATATTATAATTAATCTTATCAGCGCAACATAGTACATTTGAGTAAATTCATTCAATTAGCTTGTGTTTATTATGAAATTACTCGGTTTCCGAATTTTATCTAAAACTGAAACTGTCAATTACCGGTAAAAGTAGTCTTAAACGGTATAGTCACTTTTTACGTTGAGGGAGTCGATAGCGAAGTATACTTGTACATTTTGGAGTACTCAAGTATAGGTTTTGTCTGCTCGCACTATACTTAATCAAGTGATTAACTATTCACACTGCATCTACTTCTATTTCAGAGTTTTCGGTTTACAGGTAAACTATACCTTCAATACTTACTTTTTAACTCGCTCGGAAATCATGACTTGTACTTTACTAGACATTTACTGCTACTAAAATGTTGAAATGTACTGTTTTCGGTTGTCTTGATGAGTGGTGCCAGTTTCATCTATATCCTACGATGTATTTTCGCGCTGCAGAATGACTTATCGCAATAAAAAACAACAAAAATACATCGTGAATTTGCGAACTCTCACTGTGCGATATTTTGAGTTTCACGAAGTACCCTTCAAAGTGAGCCTATAGGCTACATGTCGGATATTATCCAAAACCTCATAAAATTTCACTGCGAGCGAGGAATCCTTTAAAATAAGGTAGAGGTAGTCATTTCCGAATAAGTAAAACGTTAATGCTCTAGGTCTATTTCTGCTTAATACTGTAACTATCATGAAGTTGGTGCACTGCAATATCATAAGGACTTGAGAGTATTTGGTGCATGTAGGCAAAAACCTACTTGGGTACTCTGAAGAAGTTCGAGTACTTCTATACTTAACAACTCTGAAGGTTAGCACAGTTTGTGGTATTTGTATGAAATCGAAATTTGCGTACTTTGTGCTTACCTTATGTTTATAGTTTTCCTTTTCTCTCTACTTTACAAGATTCAGTGTAGAAGTTTAGTGGAAGTGGAAGAGTTTGATAGAAGCAGTTTTCGATCTGCTTTACGAAATTAAGTGTAGCCTACTCTCTCCCAATTCGGTATGGAACAGCGTCAAAATCATTACAGAGCAAAAGTGTTCGACAGTTTAATAAGTTTAGCAATCATTTTACAAAATGCATGCTGTCAAAAGTCATTGGAAAAGTATTTTTTTTCTACTCTATAAAATCTGATGTGGTTTAGTAAAATTAATAAAATCTTTATTACATCGGAAAAGAGTAGTTTTCTATCTACTTTACAAAATTCGCTGTAAAGACTGCTACGGTTTAATAAGATTAGCATTCAGTTTACAAAATGTCGGGCGTAACTAAATGAATATCATTGCTCACGATCAAATAGTATGGACTGGACCCAGATTTGCAACCAAGTCACAAAGCTCCGAGTCACAAGTCAATCCCACTTTTATACTTTTGACTCGAGTCAAGTTGAGTCATTTTCAATTCACCACCGAGTCAAGTCCGAGTCCAAGTCATCGATCATAGGTTCGAGTCCGAGTCATGGTATTATGACTCAAGTCCGAGTCCAAGTCATTGTGTTGACTGCTCAGTTTATAGTTAAAGTATTGTTGAACTCACTTTTTATAACTCTGTTTGGTGATATCGAATGGTTCGCATTTATAATATATTCATTTTCCTCACTTTTAGCAGTTTCTGGTCGCATTTTCAAGTACCAGTACCAATAGACGAAATCCGAACAGGGTGGTTACTTTACTGTTCCTCAAAATTACAATGAAATGTTGGTCTGGCCGTCTGACTCTCGAGTCATATAACTTGGTTCGAGTCATGCGCAATGACTCGAGTCCAAGTCGAGTCAATACACAGATTGACTCGAGTCGAATCGAGTCATTTCCGTATTTTGAGAAAATGACTCGAGTCAAGTCCAGTCATCAGAAAATCGTGACTCGAGTCTGATTCGAGTCATTACAACCCTGACTGGACCTAACGACACAAGTGAGCAGCTTTGTATGAAAACCCGTTAAATAGAAGTGGAAATAGCCTACAAACATAACTACTTACTTACTGAAAAATCGTTATGTAGAAGTGGAGTTAGTCCGCGAACATTAACAAGTTACTTTCTTTGAAATCTCATCGAATAGCAGCATTTGCAGTCTTACTTGTACAAATTACTAGCTACATAATACAACAAGTTAACACCAAAATTCGCTGTAGAAGTGTAAGTCAGCTTACAGTCGTCTAGATGTAGCCTTTCTGGTATATTATACGTCAAGAATTGTATAGCAATTTATGTGGGTGCTCCGCCTTCGGTGGTGGGGGGATAAGTTTAATTTGAAAAATTAGAGTGTTCAAATCAGGTCGCTCGCCTTCATAGTGTTGCATGGAATAACGGAATAGGAGCTTTGCTGTATTTTGTTATCCGAGGTAATGATTAATACCGAAAACATGATTTACTTATACATCTCGACTCATGGAGATGAATAATTTTTAAAAACTCAACTATAGTTTATCGGAACTTCGTGAATTTTTTGATTATACTCCACAAGATTCAGTATACAAGTTTAGTAGAAGTGTAAGAGTTTAATAGAAGTAGTTAATCAGAGCTTCATGTGATATAATCTCGAATGCTGCAAAGTCAAACTAGTCTTAGCGCGCTTGAATGAGGAAGATATAAGAAGACCTTGAGAAAACGACTATACTTGCCTCGTAGGTGGATAATTTCCGGGTAAATATGTATCTAGATGGGAATTAGGCGTTCGTTTTCCTTCATTTGATAATACTTGGCGTGAGCGCTACGGCCTGATAAGATTCTAGGTAGGTACATATTACCAGAAGTTAACACATGTCGATGTAACTTTCCGCATTTGCAGCTATAACGATTCGGAATCCAAGAGAAGTTGGTTATTGAGCGAAGTATTCTTGCAAAGCAACAACCAGGGCCGTAACAGCACTTCGTCAGGCCCCCCCCAAAACGTTGATCTTGGGCCCCCCATAGGGTGATAAACCTAACTTCTGGGGGGCTTCGCCCCCCAGACCCCCCTCAGCCTTTACCCTGTCTTTGGC
>ATSW01005885.1:0-11306 GCA_000444245.1 Botryllus schlosseri
AGCAATGTTTGGCATACGCCAAGAATAACACGACCTGCCTATAGTGTGTATTCGTTCATGGTGTTGTGTTAACAGGGCCGCGTTGCAAGCGAGAAGCGCGTGTGTGAAGGGCAGGTTTCTTAATGTGGATCCAGCCCACCCATTAGGGGTGAAAGCATAGTGTCCTAAATGACGTTGACACAGCGAGATTGAATGGCTGACTGCATTTGGTTTACGTCAGGGGCGGGCAACATACGGCCGGATCCGGCCCGCGGAGGGTTTTCCGTCTTACATGATATTGTGGCCCGCGGCCCCAGTCTGCCGGGATTTACCACTATATTTGCTTACTAGGTCAAATTTTAGTGACTGTATGTTTCATATATACGTGTCAAATTTTAGTGACTGCATGTTTCATATATACGTGTATGCGCAGCGTGCGAGAGCGGAGCTTAGCGTAACTTCGTCGAAGCGAGACGACTTGCATCATCGGCATTTACGATGTCCTCAACCCTAATGTCGTTTGTGGTAATCATGGTGTTTGTCGACTACAGTGGTCACTTACATCAGGCTGATATTTCTTATTTTTGATTCGGTAACCGCCGACTTGCCCCACAGCACACTTCTAGGCTTTTGCAAGACACCTCTCATGCCAGAATGAGGAGGAGGAGGACGCTGGGCGCATGAATACACTATCGAGATTAATTAGTCCACACAGTTGAACAACGACGCTTAATTAGTCCACACAGTTGAACAACGACGCTATCTTGTCACCTACTCAACCCTAGTGGGGTACCGGGCTTATCGAACTCCTTGAAATCCTAATTAAGGCCGTGGGCCCGCCGACTTTTTGAAAAAGCTGCATAAATTTTCAATAAATACTCTATAATTTATGCTAATTCACGAAAAAATTTGGGGCATCCTTCGAGCTCACCCCCCCTAATTTGGGGGTTTGGGGTGCGGCAGTTACGGTCCTGGATAAATGGGCGAATAATGTATCAAATATCGATTCAGCAATCCGGCCCGCCATCTACCTAATTTTCCTGTATCCGGCCCGCCGACTGGAGAAGTTGCCCGCCCCTGGTTTACGTCATACTTCCCCATTTTTTCAAAGGGAATTTTTGACCGGCTTGCGGAGCGCATAATTTGATAAAACGGGTATCGATGGATAGCTGTCGCTGTACTGATTACTTAAATGTAAATTGTGTTCTGCTCATGGATCTGGAACCACCAAAATCAACCACGATTTTTACAGTGTGATCGAGTTAAATATTGTGACGCAGCAAATTGTCTGGCTCTTTCTGAGCTGCAGTCTCGTTTTGCCAGACAGTCTTGTTGCGTCAATGTTCTTAAACAAGCTAACCTTCCCAGGACTTTTCCATGTGAGTTGGTAAAATTAAAATATCTCGGTAGACTGAAGGAGATGGGATGGTCGGGCTACAAAATAGAATGTGTTCAGAGACAACACAGGAAACCCCTGGAAAAGTATCGGGAAGAAAATTCCTTCCGCGATGAGATCGACAGCACTAGCGAGGTGATCTCTTTTCATGATCCTTGGAAGCCGGTTCGGCCCTCCGAAGATTTTGAAGCTCTGAAAACCTTTTGTGGAGGACTGGCAACATTCTTTCCCTCAGTGGCTGTCGAAGCCGATATTTCCCAGATTCGTTGGGAGAAAAATGAATTCAGGAGAAACTTGACTGACCTGAGTTGGGAAGCACTGTCCCAGTGCAAATCTAAGTCTATTTAACAGCTAGCCAATAACAATCAGGTGTTGAGCGTGTTTGTTAGGCTTTTCGTTCGTTTTGCTTATCGGCACCGGTTCTGAGTGGATAACTGCACGTTTTGTGGTTTCGTTTGATATTATTAACCTATGAAATCGCAAGGATTTCTTTCTTTTCATTGCCTGTTGGCATTGATTGATAAGTGGATGCTTCACATTGTGTGGTTTCTGTTGATAAACTGACCCAAATGTGGCTAATTCGAGTCTGTAACTTTTATGGCTAATTCGAGTCTGTAAGTATATATTTGGACGACGACCCCAAAACTGCCAAAAAATAACACGACCTGATCACTTCCCTCTGTCGTATAACCATATGTCGTATAACCATAGTCATAGCATATTCGTAACCAAATTGATTGCAGTCAGCGACCGAGGGTTACGGTGCTCATTGGGAACATTGCTTGATGCCTATTGTGCGGTTATGGACGAAGTGCTGAGGTGTATAGTGCCTCAGGGCACTGGCTATATCCATTTTAACTGAGGTCTGTTAACACTTCTGCAGTATTTCTCTGTAATCCAACTATATATGATATCAGCTGGGACGCTCATCACAAAATAGATCATGTTATGATAAAATATTGCTCTAAACTGCCTGACAGCAATAACTAAACATCCCATCTGATTTTACAAGCTTTACATCAAAAAATGGCCAATGTCCTTCAGCACTCATCACAACAGTTACCAAAACAGGTGACTCCAGCCTACCCCCTACCAGGCTTAGATATCTGTCTTGACAAAGTCCACGCTGGAGGGGAATCGCCTCAAGTCGCAGTTTTGAAACGGACTTGGGCTGGTTTGAGTCAATTTGAGAATGTTACAATTGAAATAGTAATAGCCACATTGTTATCCAGGTAGGCGACAGATCAGAAAGTTTCCATCACCTTAACATAACCTTTGTGCACTCTTCATCCGGGCATCAAATCTACCCATACATTGACATTACTACGGTACTGCCGTGTGGCTTTCTCCTACTTATGAATGAACAGTCATAGCCATTAGGACTAGAAATTTAACCGATAAATGAACAGTTATAGCCATTCGGACTAGAAATTTAACCGCCCAAAAATTATTCTCAAAGTAACATACGGCCGGCCTTTTCACACGGGTAACTTACCTGGTACTCTACTCTGCGTTTACGGCCTGAATTAGGGCAGTAAGATTATCCACAAACGCTTCCCTTCGGAATGCACGACGCGGTGCCGTACCTGTAGTATCAGATGTAATTAATTGATGTGGAGTAGAGTAAATACATTAGAAATTGAGAAAAACCAACATTGCCTCGGTGTGTTGTAGAGTGCCAGAAACATGTAGCATTACGGCAATACAGCATTTCCGGACCAGTTCGGTGTACAGCTGGTATGGGCTGGAAAATGAACTGTAGAGGCCCTTTCAGGTATAAATGTTGGAAGTGAGGCCGTGTATTAGTAGACCATGGCCGAACCCTGTATTACACACGCCCCCCATGAGAAGCCATTCGTTCCATATTGATTCGATGTTGCGTGTTCTGAAAAGTTCATAAAATTAAAATCTGGTCGTGATCGAGAGCTCTTGACGCCCTGAATCTAATAAAATGACTAGCAAACCTCGACCAAAATCACCCTCCACATCTTAACGCTGTGCATTGTTCAGAAGAATCAAATCATCTCGTCACAATGACCATAAAGAGGACATATTGCGGCACTACGATTGTTCGGAAAATGCTCGTATCTCAGACTTTGAGGGCGTAATTCTCGTGCCCGTATCAGATTTTTTTGTATATTTTTAAAATCAGTGAGAAGGTAGCCTTCGATCAAAAATAGTTTCATCAAATTCGGCGCTCTCATCCTCTCAGGATGAACTTTTTGATATAGCATTTCAGTGTTTGTAGCAGCGGCGTTACACAAGATGATGAACCAACAGTGTTTGTAGCAGCGGCGTTACAAGATGATGAACCAATTAGTTAGCAAGAGAATAGGTCTTCTAGTTACAATTGAAATAGTTACAGCTGCGGAAGATATAGCCACATCATTGTTATCCAGGCGGACCCCCCTCCACACACACACATAAACAAGCACGCACGTAAAGTATGGTAGCCTACCTGATAAAGAGATCTTAAATGTGAAAAACAACAGCAGCGGGTATAGAGAGCATTTTCTTTGCACACTGATAGCTGAAGCTATTCCACATTATACAATACATGTAGGACAGGTCGCTATTGTGCTAAATGAGCAAGTTTAGACGGGTAATAATTACGATCTCTTCAAGTACCGGTATAAATTATTCGAAGCATAAAGCAACGACAATGCAGCCTATGCAAGTAGATATCACATACCACAGTTTAACGGAAAACCACAGTTTAACGGAAAATAAATAACACCTACATAAGTAAGGGAATGTATTTGCTCCGCAATACGTATTGGCCGTCGCTACCATATATTTCCTACAAGACAGTCAAGAATGTTGTATTCCGAAACCGATAGCGCGTTTCACTGTGCTGCGATTGTCCAATTGTTAGCGAATAGTGCATGAGGCAGATTCGTTCGTGCCTCACCTGACCATTGCTTCTCTGCGATGGCATTTTCTGTAATAAAGCCGAATGTCACCTTCCTTGGCGATTTTGAGGGGTTCTGGTGGCCTGACATAATATTTGGATTTTCGGAATCAGTGTGACGATAGCATTTGATAGATACCGGTTGTTATGAATTCCGAGCTAGTTGTGATGAAATGCTTTGTCGCAGGTGAGGCCCGACCCGCCCGTGCCACACCTGTGCCTCAACTCTCCTTTCGCGCTGTATTTTTGAATATTAATTATGCAAACTGATGTTGTGTGAAAAAATGTTCAAATTTAGTTATTTATGAACATCGATGTAAAATATCAATATTCATCGACTCATGGAGGGTTTTCACAATTTTCACGTACTCACCCTGACGACAGGTGAGGCACTGCCTCATAAAATATCAATATTCATCGACTCATGGAGGGTTTTCACAATTTTCACGTACTCAACCTGACGACAGGTGAGGCACTGCCTCATAAAATATCAATATTCATCGACTCATGGAGGGTTTTCACAATTTTCACGTACTCGCCCTGACGACAGGTGAGGCACTGCCTCATTGGACCGCACGTCACTGCAAATTATGGATAACTAGTAATCTATAAAAACTGCGTACTATTCCTACGCACGGATATTTCCGATAATTACCGTGTCGGCTGTCTCTTAGATAATATAATGGCTTCACTAAACAATCAACGAATTATGTACCCGCCATTGCAAAGCGATATCAATATTTTATATTCCGTTTCTTAGCTGTGCCGAACGAAAAGGACACGACTTTCATTTCGCAATGATTATAATTATACCTATTACACTGGCAGTATCGTTATCAGCAGGCTGCTGTTTCATTGAACAAATTGACAACTGAAGCACATAACGCGTTCTCGTATTATGATGTAACCGGTAACGCCACTTGATTGAAAACCCGGGACACCTCGATCAACCATCGCACGTAACCTCTTTTCCAAGTTTATGCTTCGCGATTACCATTCTTCCCGATCGGCTAACTCTATCATCTCCGCCCAAAATTCGCCCCGATTAGCGTTTTCTCGGTAATGAGTGGCCTTTTCATACGGGTAATTTACCTGGTACTCGCCTCTACTCTGCGTTTACGATCTCAAATAGGACACTAAGATTAGCCACACAGCTTCCCTTTGAAATGCACGGTGCGATGCCGTACCGGTAGAAGCAGATGTATTCAATTGATGCGGAGTCGAATAATACATTAGCAATGGCGAAAAAACAGTTAAAACGGCAATACGGATTTAGAAAAACAGCCAGAACGCAAATGCGGCAGCATTATTCTACTCTGCGTCGAACAACGCAAAGTAATTGTGCCAATTGTTCTTCGCCGCTATAGAATAATTGCAGGTATAAAATAATTGCAGCATTCTTACGCTCCTTACACAAATACAGGTGAAGTGAGCTATCGTAAAATTAGGGTCAGATTTTTCACCCCTATAGAATAATTGCAGCATTCTTACGCTTCTTACACAGAGACAGCTGAAGTGAGCTACCGCAAAATAAGGGTCAGACCGACAAGTCTTCACGACTACTGTTAGTAATGAAAAAACGTAGTTGAAATACAATAATAGAACGTAAAAGGTCCACAACAAAGTCTACAGACATATGCGGCGGACATCCGAGACTCAGCTCGTGGAGCTATTTCGGCAGCCGCTTCGAAAACTGATCAGTGCTGTGCTGTACGGTAGTTTTGATCCTATTGTGTTGATAACGCTACGTTCATCGTTTGTTTTGATACGTATTGTGAAACCAGTCGTCAAAGCCAACCCGTTCACATAGCATGAAGTTCTCGCACCAGTACGAAATTTTGGCGTTCACACTCGAGTGATCTTGATATCTTGGCCTCAAATTTTATGAACGTTCATATGCGAGCGACGTTACGAGGACTAACCGTGTTGCGCGCTCGTTATCGCGCTTATTCCATCTGCGGACGGTGTTTTGGCGTTGGTGCGAAATTCGTCAAACCTGCTTTCCAACCTGGTTTGGGCGCAGGTTTGTGCGTGCGCTGACTATCCATCTTTACAGAGTAGACGGAGGGTACTGTAATGCGTAGCCGTGGCATTTTGCGTAGGCTTACCATACGTCCTCTTTTAAGAGGATTTGTCTTCTTTTTTGACTTTTTTGAAAGTGTCCTCGGAGGACGCCCTTTTGTCCTCTTTTTTGAGATTTTGTCCTCTTTTTTGAAAATTTAAGTCAGATTTAGAGGAAATCGCGAGTGATATGCCGTAAATTAGCGCAGAAGTGAAGCTCCGGCGGGTATTTCGGAGGGAAAAGTGGTGATTTAAGCCCTGAGCGAAAAGAAGACCTTTTTTTTTTTAGTCAACCGATCACGAAGTGGGAAAAATTTACCGGTTTTTGAGAATTCCTCTCCAGTTTTGCATGTCTTAAATTTCTGAAAAAAGTGTCCTCTATTTACATTTCCAAAATATGGTAAGCCTAATTTTGCGGAGACCGCGGGAAGTTGTAAAACTGGTGCAGGAGTGGAAGACGGAGAGAATGCAGGTCATGACACTCGTCGGAAAACCGAATAAAGTAATAGTCACCATAATTTCGAATAGTTTGAACAAGCTGGGATTGGAGAGATCTCCGGATTGCTGCTTATAAAAGTTACAGGCCCTTGAGCGGGAATTCAGAAAGTATAAAGACAGAGCGGGAATTCTGAAAGTATAAAGACAGTTAACAGCAGCGGTAAAGCAGGGGACCTTTATCCTCCTGCGTCTATTGCTGATGTGTATGAAGATTTGAATGTAAACATTAGACCCTCCTCTGACTATACCATCACTGATAACCTCGGATAATCTCGATGGTAAGTTTTTTTACAAGTGATGAAGTTGAACATAGATGGATCAGATATGATATTGGAATGGCAGAAGTGTAATGAGTGTAATAAGTTTGCTCTGAAAACAATCTAAAACAACAACGCTCTCATTTTTACGACTGTGACAAAGATGTGGTAAAAGGTGTGTAGCGCACACAGTAAGAGATGTCATTTTCCTTATAGAAGCATTTTAGATTGAGATTGAGACAACCAGCAGCCAGTCAAAATTATTTTATATTCTTTTAATTTCAAACCTAATTAATATGTTGTTTCAGATTCCCATGCGAGTACTACTAGTTCGAGCAGCAGTGAAGTGAAGACAAAAAGAAAGAGGAAGTTGCAGTGGCGGCTCGTCCTATAGGGCAACTGGGGCATTGCCCCATCTAAAATTTGGTTCAATATCAATAATTTATCATTTATAGACGCACAGCAATCAATATTAGAGCCCGATCTGAAAAATATTATGGATTACTAACCACCGTTATGCCCCACTGACTTTTGGGAATCCCCCTGCAGCAATCGATCATCATGTGGGAATCGCTCTGCAGCAATCGATCATCAAAGACAAAGAGCAGCTGGGTAGATAGTTGTCTGCAGAAGATTTCAATCAGTAAGAGAAAGGAGAACATCAATCATGCTGGACTGACCCTCGTGATGATAGAGAAAAGCGTCTCGTCGAAACATTTCTCGGAAGATAGTGCTATTGGTTGGGTACCAACAGAGCTAACAGTAATGTATGAAGTCGTCTGACTGAGGCCTTCGGGGCCACCATGATAGGAAATATGCGAGCATAGAGGGCAAGAAAATCAAGCAAACGTGGAGTAAAGCCAATAATTGATACGAAAATTTTTAATTCCATGATGACATAGGCCAATTCTGACGAAAGAGCCTAAAATATTGATCAATTGATTGTTTGAATGCTGGTCATGGTCAAGGCCCAAGGGGGATGGGTGGAACAGTTGCAGACGTGGACAATTTCAGTTGTTTTGCACATTCTCATCAGCTATTTGTTAGTGATGTGCTGAAGGCTCCAGGTGCACTGCCAGAAGAATATCAATATTAATATCAATATTTGGTGGAACCATTGAAGGAAAGATCCCCTGCAGTGGAGTGGTGGAACCGAAATGAAGAAAGATTTCCAATTATTGCTGTGCCACTAACTATGGTACCAAGTGAAAGACTGCTCACTATGTTTAGTACTATATACATCACTTATGGAAGACCACAGAAGTTCATTCCTTGGAGAAAGAGCCGAGAAATTGTGCTTCGTGAACTGTAATCTGCAACTGCTGGATTGGTGCTTTTGATATATTTTTATAGCCCCTAGATCATTTATTTCATGTTCAAGCATATCAATGGCTGTAAAGTTGTTGAAATAAATGCTCCGAGTTGGTAAAATTGGGCCTTGAGAAAATTGGGCCTTAGCTAGATTCCATATCTTTTGAATATCGGCTGAATATATCGGGGTTATCGGTAAAGGTACTGGATATCGGTCTTATCGGTATCGGCTCAGATATCCAATATCGGTCGGGCTCTAATCAATATATACCGACATCCCAACGCAAATCGAATTCTCTTCCTCGTTTTCGCTTTGCGAATGGCTAGCCGGGGCATGCCCCGGTAGCGCTCAAAACAAGCTTTCACTGTCTATTATCTCGAAGCCGCGCACAATAAAGAAACAATAATTAACTCTCTCCTATTCATAAAATTACCGAGCAGGTAGGGCAACATAGCCTCGTTGCCCCTAACGTGTGATGTAACAATCGTATCTATATCTGAACTCGGTTAATGTCATATGCGTGGAGTCGGTCTTTGCTGGTATAGGTCCATTTTGACGGTGTTTCACACCATGATAATTCTTGAAACTCGGTGTGTTCTGTCGTGATGTTGGTGTTTAACACTGCCCCAAGTTTCAGGGTTGGTACTTAAAGATTAGGGCAGTAAATCCGTTTCCGAAATTGAGTGTGTGCTGATCCGTCATGTATCGCAAACAGATTTTACTCATAAGCCGGTATTGGTGTCCATTGATTTTGACGATGTTCCATACCGTGATCAGTAATGACATTTGACACGGTAAGTCTTAATGTTAGTATCGAACGCTGTACCAAGTTTTAAGTTTGTCACTGAACTGTGTTAGTGGTAATTTCGTTTCCTAAGTCGAGTGAGAGCTGACTCGTCATTTATCGCTAACAGATTTTACGCAAAGCCGGTATTGGTCTCTATTGATTTTACCGATGTCTCTTACCTAA
Source organism: Botryllus schlosseri (assembly GCA_000444245.1). NCBI lineage: Eukaryota > Metazoa > Chordata > Ascidiacea > Stolidobranchia > Styelidae > Botryllus > Botryllus schlosseri. Next base: position 9,385 of record ATSW01005885.1, read on the forward strand.
TCCGTCATGAGCTTTTGCACGGTATGTCTTGATTTCTGTATCGAACGCTGTGCCAAGTCTCAAGGTTGACACTCAATGATTAGGGCAGTAATTTCGTTATCGAGGTCGATTATGGTAGAGATGTGCGCCGATCTGACACTAAGCCTACCTAACGCATTGCGGATTTCACGCAAAAGCCGGTAACGTTAACTGTGTTCCATACTGAGATAGGTGATGAGACGATGATATCATGAAACAGTTTACTGTGATGAGACGATGATATCATGAAACAGTTTACAAACATTCTCGTTTTGCATTCAAATACTTACTTTTATTTTATATTCTCCAATGTCAATTTCACCGTGAAATGGTGGTCTTATAGCGTGCTCTGTCGTGGGCGCGCGTTCTTCTTGGTCCGCGGCTCGATTAAGTCAAAGTAGACAAGTCAGCATTGCTCTTTTAATAAAACAACTAAAACATGACGATGCTCGTCCTGCAGAGACTAAAAGCGACTGGCTCGGACGGTGACTAAAAGCGACTGACACATAGGTTCGCAACAGCAACAAGTATAGAAGCAGAATCAAATCAGTGATCAGCGAGGGTAATTAGGATAATCGTGGAGCGGTACGCTACAGTCTTCAAGCCATTTGCTTACAACCCGTCATGCGCGAAAGCTATTTCGCTTTCGATGACGGCTAACATCTGATCTGATCTGATCACTTGATCAGCCTTTTCCTCAGTAAATTTTACGCAAAATTCGGTGTTTGACTGTTCCGAACAGGCTGTTCGTACTTATTTTAACAGTACCATACCGAAAAGGGTCATGAGGCTACTTCTCGATGATGTCATGTAACAGTGTGTACTAAGTTTACAGCTTTCATTTACGTATTTATTCGGTAAGATATTTTCCAATGCCAATTTAGCAGCAGGCTTCTAGACAGTAAGCCATTTGTGTTAGCCTATGTCACAGTCTCCAGTTTCGCTGTCACAGTCTCCAGTTTCAAGGCCAAAATCTCCTATGTTGTTTCGAGACCGAAATCCCGAGGCTGCTTTCGTCTTACTTCTTCAAATTTAAAATGATGTGTTGGATTCAATATGGCAGGTCCAATCTATGAGATAACAATGGCGTTTGTGTCTGAACTCGTTGACCTTTGCGGTTAGGCTATATAGGTTATCCTATAGTCTTATGTCTGCAGTATGTTAGCCAGCGGTCAATTGCGAACATGAATCGTGTTGAATTTCTGCTTCTTACGCCGTTTATGCAGTTTCCTTCAGAGCAATAATTAGAGGTAAAGAGACACGGTCCTTATCAGCTTAATTGTCCATTGATCTAATTGTACGCGGGAGGAAAGCGCACTCTTACCCTTTTCCCAACATATCTCGATAAAAATGAAGGGCTGAGGTATAAGCGAGGATAAGGACGCCTTGTTATACACTTTTACACTGCTGGTGCCAGAGGCAGTTTATCTAGTTGGAACAAAATTGGGTATCGTGATCTGAATCATGTGGTCTCTACTGCAAACGGTGTCTCGATATTACCCGATCGTCGACATTACTCGGTTAGAGTTGACTGGCTGATATTCCAATGCATCTTTTTTTTTCGAAGTAGTAACCAGTGGTGAACTTTCAAAATTCCTATAGTTGAAAAATCGCTTTCAATCATCTTTGCTGCAGTAACTGGCTTTTTAAATATCATATTGGCCACTCCGATTTCATCCGAAGAATCCAAGCGTGGTTTTAGCACATTAAAACGCATCGAGACTCCTCTTAGAATCGGGATGTGTAGAGATAAAGGGTCGATGAGTTATAGTAGGTGTGCTCAGGATTCTCAACGCTGTCATTATGGATATTCCAGATTTCAATGAATTCGTCATTGAACATCTTGCAAATATGAAATCACGTCGCGCGCAATACGCCTACAGATACAAACGGTAAAATATGCA
>ATSW01005886.1:0-23701 GCA_000444245.1 Botryllus schlosseri
TCATTGCAGAATCACCTCAAATTATCATTATTAATTACATATCATTTCTAAAGATGGCACAGGCTGTGCGTGTCAATGCATCCGAACATGCGACGAAAATACTGTCGGAATTGCACCGAATGCGGCAAGGCTGTAATCATTGTGATTTCATGATTAATGTTGGAAATGATGTCTATCGCGCCCACAAAAATGTTTTGTGTGCGGGCTCGGAGTATTTCCGAGCCATGCTTGAGCATGACACCAAAGAGAGTCGGGACGGGGTGATCACGTTTAAAGATGTGGATTCCGAATGTGTGAAGAACTGTATTGACTTCATTTACTCTGGTGAATTTGAAATCCCGATTGGAAAGATCAAGGACCTTCTACATATAGGAATTATGTTGCAATTGGATGGAGTCAAAACAGCCACAGCGGAAATTCTGGCGGAATCAATAAATGTGGAAAATTACTATTGGACGGCAAATATCGCAGATATGTACGAACTGGCAGATGTCTTGACGACATGCCAACGATTTTTCAAAGATAACCTCATGGAAATCGCTAATCAGCCCGAATTTGAAAATATGCCACTGTCCACACTTGACGATTTTCTGCTATCTGAAGATTCCAAATATTCAGGAGAAGAAAAACTGACCATATTTCTCCGGTGGGGTGATAAAAACCCCAAAGCTAGCAGCGATTTACTCGAATCACTTCGACGTTTCAAGTTGGAAACCGTCTCGTCCACGTTTTTGATAAATCTTCTCAAAGCCAACCCAGTTGTGAGCAATGACTTGATGATATACAAGTTCCTCAATATTCACCTGATTGAAAATTTGGAAAAAAAGATCAAAACTAACGAAGGAGCGACCAGTCAGGAATCCACAACAATTTCTATGAATAGGTAAGTTTGCAAAATTTTCCGGATGGTCACCAACTCACTATGTAAGCAAAATTATGGAAAAAATTATGTTACTTGCAAGGCCCAAGAGGGCATAAAATAATATTTGAGTGAATGATAAAGAAGGCAATTTATGTTTTCTCCTGCCATGAGAACGATTTATTCTGACAGTGCGATTTGTATGAAAAGTTGTGTTTTACATCTGACATTTGCTGCTAGGAATCACCTTCGAATACTGTAGTAAGTCTCTTACGAGCCAAAATTAATGTTCTAAATAATTCACACAGTGAATGTCTCTTCTGAATCGATCCCAATTTACTATTTTCTATATGGATACTAGCAGCCAGGTGGAGTAATTGAAACTGCAACTGACATACTTTTCTTGGTCATCATGTAAAAGGCACAATATTGAATTGTCCAATGTTCATGCTGCGCTTTACATTGCTTCTATTGAATAGTGCCAGAAAAATCGTCCAAAACACTCATCACAATCAATGAATCGAATCAGTCCTACGGTCAATTATGCCCTGCCCTCCGATAATTGCACATGAATTGTCGGTCTAATCCGGGGGTGGGCAAACTATGGTCCGCGGGCCTCATGCAGCCCGGGAAAGCCTCAAGAAATGATTTTGAAAATATTGATTGAATATGTACTAAAAATATAATTATTGCAGCGCGTTGACTAAGCTTTTTCCTAGTATATTTCACTATGATAATGATAAGTTATAGTCTTTCTATGATGTTTATTTTTTATTTAATTGCTAGCGCAATAGCCTGCCCTCACGCATGGAACATTTTGAACGATTTCCATTGCTAAACATCATAGAAAGTTAAAACATAATTCGGATCAACAGTGTGATTTTAAATTGGTAACTCCAGGTAGTCTATTACTTTTAGTGCTGCACTTTGAAAAACTGATTCGCGCGTGTTTGGTTTATTCGTCCTAGATATGTGTAGAAGCATATTTAAAGGTAACAGGCAGGGTTGTAACCAAATTGCAAGGCTCCTCGTTACAACTCAATCTCACTTTTATGGTATTTTCAATTTACCGCCGAGGCAAGTTCAAGTCGTGGAGCAGAATGATGGTCGAGTTTGAGTCACAGCGTTGAGACTCGAGTCCCAGTCCAAGCCGCCGTATTCATAGTTAATTTTCCGGTTCAGGTCATGTTCAACCCACATTTTTACAACTCTGATTGGGTGATGTCAAATGCATGGCATTCATACCATACTAATCTCCTCACTCAGTTTCCAACCCCATTATTCAAGTAGGCCTACTGGTACTGATAGACGAAATATGCCGTCCGAGTCTCGAGTCAATACACAAACTGACTCAAGTTGAGTCAAGGTATTTTCCTTATTTCCGTACAAGTCGAGTCATTACAAACCTGCCTGGAGGTAATGCAAAAGCACAGTCAGCAAAACACGTCGTTGCCCACAGATTCAAATTTCAATCCTGTTCTAAGAATCGGCATAACCGACTTTCTTCCCAAATTTTGACAAATTAGTTATTGAGGACGACCAGCTTATAATTTATTCTTGTCAATGTTTCTGAAGCGTGTACGTTATCAACTAATCAATGTTCGGTTTGTTTTACATATACCGAACATATGTATTATCTTCGTATTTCCTAGTTCACTATATGATTAAATAATAATATTGTGTTTTGGCTAATAATATGAATTTGTTATATTGCGGCCCGCGAATGGATTCAGATGTTGAATGCGGCCCGCAAGCCAAAAATTTTCCCGCACCTGTTCTAATCCAGTCTCTTTGTTTGTTTACTAGCGGGAATACAGGAGATGGCGTGAAAGTTGAAATTACGCCTTCCGGGCCCGAGAACCCAGGAACCCCATATGTGAGGAACACACAACAGCCACGTATACCTTGGTACCAACTTAGGAATCGGTACCCACCTAGACATTTGGAGCCACCTCCCCGCTTACATAACGACCCAAGTTCGCCAACGGCACGTTTTCCGAGTGCATCTGCTAGAGGTACACCAAGTGCATATCACCTCTCAATTTCTCAACCATATGTTCCGACTGGTAGAGGTAGAGGTACACCAAGGGGATCTTACTATCTCAACGACTCCTCTGATTCTGACTACTGAAACTTTGAACGCACCGACTCCAACAATTGTGTAATTATAATCAGAAAATAGTATGTTTGTAACATTTTGTGGTTATTAGTATTATCAGGTGCCTATGTTTTTGAAATGTCCATTCCTAATCATAGTTATGGTAGTGGTAATTATTGCTGATAATAGTAGTGGTAGTATCCACTGCAGTATTCTATTAAAACATATTCATTCTTCGCTTCCTTAAATTTTGTGATATTTCTACAGTACTCATGTTACCATTAGGATAGGGTTGCCATAAGTCTGAATTTTCCCGGACATGTCCGGAATTTAGTGTTTAAACTGCATCTGGGAGGAAATGCTAAAATATGCCAAAATGTCCAGAATTGTATTTTAGTCCGAGTTTTAAAAGGTTGCCAACTGCCATTTCCCCCCATCTTTTTCTACGTGGCAAGCATTGTCAGCTCGCCAAAGCTGTATGCTTCAAGCTTCTATGCAGCTCGTATATGTCATGACTGAAATTGTTTCTGCGGAAAGAGTCTATTTTTGTTGATGTTGCTTGAAATGTTAAGTGACAATATGCACCGTAGGAGAAAGGGAGAAGGGGAGGGAGCTCGCCAGATGTTGCGTTGATCACCTTGTGGGGGGCGAGACCATCGTTTTTTGGGGGATGACTCTGCTGTTTCGGTCCTGGTATCAACACAAAACTGCGCCGATCTAACAGTATTAAAAACATGGGGTCACCAGGGGTCACCAACTCAAAACGGGTCGCGAGCTACTTTTCAAATTGTGGCCGTGATCCACAAGAATGCAATATAGAGACAAAATAGGCGACACCGTTTAGCAACCACGTTCTTAAAACTTGGCGTCAGTACGGTGCCGTGCTATATAACGTTGCCGACGGGCATAGTTAGCACAAAAGAAGTAATATTTTAAATACAAATACAGCCAAAATATCCCGAACAATATATTGAAACTCGAATTTCAAATTTTTTTGCCATAATTGCTAATACCGAAGTGTGATATTGACCCGATAATATCGGTGAACCAATAAACGTTTGGTCTCTAGTCAAGATTATCTGTCTTTAATGATCTTCAACTTTCCTGCTTTTTTCACTCTAAAATTCTGCCGAGCATTTTTCATATTGTAACATATGATAACTAGAGTGTCGGCAGATAAGCCGCTGTCGCTGATCTCCAGGTGAGAAGTCCCAAAATAAAGCTAAAATCACCAAGATATGTATATACTGACTTATCACATGAATATTTTCTGCACATATATTTGATAATCCGAAAATATGTTCCTCACCAATTCAGTTGATCAATTCCTAATGAATTGATTGCCCTTGCGTCTCGTTACTAGCAAGATTTTTATTTTCAAAATTGTTATTCCACCTTCTTTACTCAAAAGTAGAGAAGCGGATATATGTAGCCTATAAGACGCAATATTTTAATGTGCTTATACAAGAGTGATGCAATATTCTCTGAATATCACCAAATTGATGTATAATCAACTGTACTTTTGAGAGTGATTTGAGCTGACACACACACTATCGATCATAACACTCAATTGTAGATACATTGCGAACATGTTATAATACATTTTTTGCTTTGCGAATGTGTTATATTTTGTTATAAGTTTCATGTTACAACCATCCTTTCCGGCTGTAGCTGACTTGATGATCGCTACAGCCTGGTTCTGAATTGAATTATATATACTTGGCTGTGTATTCATCTATCTATATATTTTCAATGTTCATAGAACCGAATAATATCTCTCTCTCTGTGTAGCTTTTTAAATATTACGGAAAACAGATCAGCTCAAACCTGAAAAGAGTTGATTTAATATCCCAATACTATATGTTTCTATGTACCTTACAGTTTAATTATCAGTTATCCGCATTCCTTTTAATAACTAATTGATTCCAAAATAAATTGCATTTCTATATTGTGTAACCAAACACTAAAATTTTTACTGAGATTGTTGATGCATGATCTGAATTGAAATTGTCGATAATGAATTTCTTCCAATATGTATGGATGTATGATTACTTAATTAATAACTTTGCCTTAGACGAGTATCGTTAGACTGATCAAGAGTGACTCTTTCAATTTTTGAAGACAGATCAAGTGCTTTTGTATTTCATAATATTTTTCCCGTGTATTTGGAGAAGGTACATCATCGCAACCAACTATTTGTCAAAAAATTGCTGCCAATCTCGAATTTTAAAACTGTTTTATAAACAGGATGTGAGGATAATAATGCCTTTTTGATTGTTTTTGATTGTGATTTAGTCTGATAGCAAAAATGTTGTAGTATGCCTACTCCACCTTAGAATAGGCCTACTTTGTTCAAGCCATACCCAATCCGGGTACACGGCAATAAATATGCATGATTCTAGTTTTAACCATATTTTGTCAAAATATTCCGATTTTCTCAGGCTGAGCAGATTTTATATATTCAAATCATTTTGAGACTGGCATCTAATCAAAAGTACTGTAATGTGAAAATTAGAAATGTTGAAAATTTCTGAATCCAAATTCAGTTTCAAAATAATTTTTGATCCAAATCCCTATCGAATTTGTGAACAGCCATATTGTATATACTTTTGTTTACAGAATCACTAGTCTAGAAAAAAAAACTATTCCTTGTAATTTAAGCGATGGTGCATTGGGCCGCTGTCAATGCCTGAGAACATGCCGGTAAAATCCTGTCGGAACTACACAGGATGAGGCAACACCATGACCATTGTGATTTCGTGATCAAAGTCGAAAACGACGAGTACCGTATCGCACTCGCAAAAATGTGCTGGCAGCTGGCTCCGAGTATTTTCGAGCCTTGTTGGCTCACGACACCAAAGAGCGCCTAGACGGGCAAATCACTTTTGAAGATGCGGATTCTGAGTGTGTGAAAAAGTGCATAGATTTTATTTACTCTGGTGAATTTGAAGTCCCTGATGGAAAGATTAGAGATCTGCTTCACATTGGAATTATGCTGTAGATGAACGGAGTAAAACGAGTCATATCTTGAAGTTTAGTCACATCGATTAACGTAGAAAACTATCATTAGACCACAAATATTCGCAGACATGCAGGCCTACGAGCTAGCGGATGTGTCATTGAAAAGCCAATGTTTTTTCAAAGACAATCTCATGGAAATCGTAAACCAACCCGAAATCACAAACCCGTACATATGGCGTTATCTAAACTCATGGATATTTTGGATATGGACAGAGAAAAATGCGATAGGAAACAACGTTTTGCTCGACTCTATCAAACAATTCAGCCTGGACCGACGGACCGTGTGTCGTCTACATTTTTGAGAAACCTTCTCGAAACCCATCGGGTTATCGTGAACGACTCCACGGTATACAAGTTAATAAGCGATCATCTCTTTGAGGAAAAAGTCGTCAAATTCGCGGCTAATCATGACAGGTATGTGTGACAATCGCGGATGATTACTTCTGGGGCTGTGCATAACGATTCGAGTGTCGTGATTTCTTCGAGTCACAATAATATACGCCTTCACGCCAGTAATATTTATCAACGAAAAATGTAGTTTTAATACATCTTTACCGCAGTCGAGCCTCGAAACATCAGTTAGCTGTATCTCAGCATCAAAAATCATTTCACATTCATAGGATATATCTGGTCACGATGCCTTAGAACTTGTAATAGACTTAAGAGGTGTTACAATATGTACCGTTCAAACAACGGCAAAGTAAATAATGCCAGTTCTCCTTCATAATGAATTGTCCTGAATTTATGGACCTTAATAGGTCACTGCAGCATCTAGGAACGTGGGTAACCTCGTGCTACATGTTTTGAATGATATGCTGTCTTGTACTGAGGTTTAAACGTTACCACAGTCGGAAGAAATATGATATAATGTAATATATTGTAGAGTGTCGTGTGTAATATCGGTACTCGAAACATCGGCTCTCGTAAATGAGTCGAAGCATAAAAAAAAGCTCGATTCCGATTCGAGTACTACCAGCCGAATTGGTCGTGCAGTCGATTTTGCCCAGCCTGATTTTGATCAGCCTTTACAGTTTCCACGGATGTAGATTTAATTCCTGTCATCTTTTATTATTAACAGGCGAAACAAGGCATCAAAATGTGAAGCCGAAAAGAAATCACATGTTGCAACCAGTATGCTATCACATGCCGTAGTCCAAAGCAAGCAACAAGCAGCCACCGCTTGTTTTTCGGTTAACCAGGGACGAAGCACGTCCGGTCAAAGTTACAGAAGGCCGCAAGATGTCAACTGCCGCTATAAAGGATCGACTATTGCTTTCTTGAGAGCGCTAATGAAGCTACCCCGGCATAAAAAAATGAATAATATTTCCTGTAGACGCAGCGGGTTACGCGTTTGTGGAGCAAATCTTAAGAAGCCCTCCATTTCTAAAGTACAACTTAACAAAGAGAGTCATTTACGATTTCGCGATGCACGACCCTAAAAACCGCTTTGAGATTAAAGGCGCAATCAGGGAAAATTTTCAACTTCGTGTGACCGAGTCTCATTCATTCATTCATAATCAAGCCAGCAGCTTTAGGACTGCGTTTGATCAAGAACCCGCACGAATTTCCATTGGTTGTCCACCTGCCCTACGATAAACACCTTCAGACCATAAAGCGAGATGCGTTGAAATGCATGAACAATGCAATTTACAATTATTTCAAAATTGGCTTCATGGGAGAAACCCTCAATACCGGCGGCATAAGCAACCATGGCGTAGTCATCGTACCGGATATGCCTAAAGCTATGAGAGATCATTTGAAATTCTATGTGTTGTCAAACGAAGCAGTACTCAGCGATGGCGTAATTGGTGTCATTTCACGCAAATTCTTCAAAGCTATCAAGAAATACCATTATAAAACGAATCGGTTTGAGGAAATTGACTTTGCCGTTTCTGCATTTCGTAACCAAGCACTGAAATTTTTACTGATATTGATATTGATGATGCATAGTGGAGTACTTCCCATATGTATGATTACTCGATAACGGGGCGTCTACCGAGTGTCCAGTCCATCCTGCTCCATTCCTGCTAAAGCGCTTTTCAATTTCCTAATATATCTCTCCTGCATTTGGAGTAGGTAAATCATCATAATATACTCTTTTCGAATTTTGAAACTGTCTTCTGGGCAGCATAATAATTCCTTTTAGTTGTTGATTAGTCTAATACCAAAATTGTAGTACTCCACCTTCAAATAATTCGCTCATTGCATGCCCTCTCTGGGTGTAAAGCATTAAATTTGCATGTTTATAGTTTGTAATCATATTTTGTCAGCAAAGTCCGATTTTCTCAGGCTGAGCGAATTTGACATTTCTATCTAAGCCCGAAGTACAGCTAAAATAAGTTTCGAATCATTCCCAAATCCAAGACCAACTGCAGTTGTGACTGACATTTATGCAAAAGTAATGTGAAAATTATAAATTCCGAAAATTTCTGAATCCAAATCCAGTTAATCAATCTTTAACCCAAATTATGCTAATCTCCAATCAAAGTACCAAATGTTGTGTAAAGCCTCTTGGCGGTACAGTTTTTTCAGTAAAAAATTCAACAGTACCGTAAACCTGGGAACAATTTTTGACAATTTCGCTTTATATCTTGAAAAGGCTAGAGTATAGGGGTGGCAAGTTTTGTGTTTTTCTGGGGTTATGGAGCAAAGATTAGAATTAAGTAATCCAAAATCTTCATGATCATACATAGGCCTAAGTACTGAATTTTCGTGAATTATCTGTGTCCAAAGTTACCCCGGCAGATGGGGTAATGTAACTTTTTGTATGTCTTTACACTTTGATGAGAGCAGTAGGTAAAAATGAAAAGAAATAGTATACGTCTGGCCTATTGCAGGATTTTTACCTAATCCCCCCCCAAAATTTTTTTTTTTTAAATTAGGTTATTTAGGAAGGCTAATGCCACCTTATCCATCCCCTATCTCAATTCCCATCATGTCTTCCCCAATTGGGACTTGAAAATAACATATAGTGACAAGATTATCCCACTGGCGGCGTCAGCAAACATTAAGCTTGTTACCATGATTTATTGCTGTCGTTGCTGATATCAAATATTTCACTGTTCTTTAAAATATGCGCTTTCCCTTTCCTATGTTGTTTGATGAATATATTTCGTGGTAATTTATGCCACATTCAGTAGGCGCATCTTTAAGAGTATTTGATAAGTTTGTAAGGTAGCTTCCACTCGCTTGGAATCTCACGGCTGATTGCCTAATGCAGAATCATTGCAGAATCAGCTGGAATCATCATTAATATATTACTTATAATTTCAAAAGATGGCACAGGCTGTGCATGTCGATGTATCCGAGCATGCGACGAAAATACTGTCGGAATTGCACCGAATGCGGCAAAGCTGTAAACATTGTGATTTCATAATAAAAGTTGGAAATGATGTGTATCGCACCCACAGAAATGTTTTGTGTGCGGGCTCGGAGTATTTCCGAGCCATGCTTGAGCATGACACCAAAGAGAGTCGGGACGGAGTGATCACCTTTAAAGATGTGGATTCCGAATGTGTGAAGAACTGTATTGACTTCATTTACTCTGGCAAATTTGAAATCCCGAATGAAAAGATGAAGGACCTTCTACATATAGGAATCATGTTGCAATTGGACGGAGTAAAAACAGCCACAGCGGAAATTCTGGCGGAATCGATAAATGTGGAAAATTACTATTGGACGGCAAATATCGCAGATATGTATGAACTGGCAGATGTCTTGACAACATGCCAGCGATTTTTCAAAGAAAACCTCATGGAAATCGCTAATCAGCCCGAATTTGAAAATATGCCACTGTCCATACTTGACGATTTTCTGCTATCTGAAGATTCCAAATATTCAGGAGAAGAAAAACTGACCATATATCTTCGGTGGGGTGAGAAAAACCCCAAAATGAACAGCAATTTACTCGAATCAATTCAACGTTTCAAGTTGGAAACAGTCTCGTCCACGTTTTTGATAAATCTTCTCAAAGCCAACTCAGTTGTGAGCAATGACTTGATGATATACAAGTTCCTCAATATTCACCTGATCGAGAATTTGGAAAAAAAGAACAAAAGTAACGAAGGAGCGACCAGTCAGGAATCCACACCAATTTCTATGAATAGGTAAGTTTGCAAAATTTTCCGGATGGTCACCAACTCACTATGTAAGCAAAGTTGTTGAAAAAATTATGTTACTTGCAAGGCCCAAGAAGGCATAAAATAGTATTTAAGTGAATGATAAAGATGGCAATTTATGTTTTCTCCTGCCATGAGAACGATTTATTCTGACAGTGCGATTTGTATGAAAAGTTGTGTCTTACATCTGACATTTACTGCTAGGAATCACCTTCGAATACTGAAGTAAGTCTCTTACGAGCCAAAATTAATGTTCGAAATAATTCATACAGTGAATGTCTCCTCTGAATCGATCCCAGTTGACTATTTTCTATATGGATACTAGCAGCCCGGTGGAGTAATTGAAACTGCAACTGACATACTTTTCTTGGTCATCATGTAAAAGGCACAATATTGAATTGTTCAATGTTCATTCTGCGCTTTACATTGCTTCTATGAATAGTGCTAGAAAGATCGTCCAAAACACTTATCACAATCAATGAATCGAATCAGTCCTACGGTCAATTATGCCCTGCCCTACGATAATTGCACATAAATTATCAGTATAATCCTGAGGTGGGCAAACTATGGTCTGTGGGCCGCATGCAGCCCGCAACACCGTTTTGTGCGGCCCCAAATGCCTCAAGAAATGTTTTAAAAATATTGAAAAAATGCACACTAAAAATATAATTATTGCAGCGAGTTGAATGAACTATTTACTAATATAATTCCCTATAGCCTCACCTGAAGCTGGAGCATTTTGAACGGTTTCCATTGCTAAACATCACAGAACGGAAATGACATAATTCGGTTCACAATTGTTAATTTAAATTTGCAACTCCAGAAAGTTTGTTACTTTTAGCGCTGCACTTTAAAAAACTGATCCTAGATATGTATAGTAGCGTATTTAATGGTGACATAGTTATGATGCTGTCAGCATTGTGTGCCACGGAGGACAGGATTGTAACCAAGTCACAAGATTCAGAGTTACAACTCAATCTCACTTTTATGGTATTTTCAACTTACCACCGAGTCAAGTCCAAGTCGTGGAGCAGATGATCGAGTTTAAGTCACAGCGTTGAGACTGGAGTCCCCCCCCCCCGTCCCCATTGTTAATTTTCCAGTTCAGGTCATGTTCATCCCCCATTTTTACAACTCTGATTGGGTGATATCGAATGCATGGCATTCGTATTATACTAATTTTCTCACTCAGTTTCTAGCCCTATTATTCAAGTACTGGTACTGATAGACGATAAATGGCCGTCTGAGTCTCGAGTCATGTGAATTGGTCGAGGTATGTGGAATGACTCGAGTACAAGTCGAGTCAATAGACAAACTGAGTCAGTTATTTTCCAAGTCGAGTCATTGCAAACTTGCTTCGAGGTAATGCAAAAGTACAGTCAGCAAAACACGTCGTTTCCCACGGATTAAAATTTCAGTCCCGTTCTAAGAATCGGCACAACCGAGTTTCATCCCTAATTGGTTATTGAGGACGATCAACTTAATATTTGATTTTGTCAGTGTTTCTGACGCATGATCGTTATCAACTAATCAATGTGTGGTTTGTTTTACATATACTGTACATATGTATGATCGTCATATTTCCTAGCTCACTATGTAATTAAATAATAATATTATGTTTTGGCTAATAATATGAATTTGATATGTTGCGACCCACGAATGGGTTCAGAAGTTGAATACAGCCCTTGAGCCGAAAAGTTTTATCATTCCTGGTCTAATCCATTCTCTTTGTTTGTTAAATAGCGGGAATACAGGAGATGATATGAAAGTTGAAGATAAGCCTTCCAGGCCAAAGAACCCAGGAACCCCATATGTGTGGGAAACACGACAGCCACGTAAACCTCGGCACCAACTTATGAATCAGTCCCCACCTTTACTTTTCGACCCACGTCCCCGCTTACTTAACGACCTAAGTTCGCCAACAGCACATTTTCCGAGTGCATCTCCTAGAGGTACGCCAAGTTCATATCACCTCCCAATTCCGTCACCATATATTCCGAGTGGTAGAGGTAGAGGTAACGGTAGAGGCAGAGGTAGAGGTAGAGTTAGACGTATAGATAGAGGTAGAGGTACACCAAGTGGATCATTTCCCCAGGATCTATATTGTTCACCCGGTGGATTTGGTGATGATACCAGGGGTGCGGAGGTGAATTACTCTACCAGCGACTCCTACTCTGATTCTGACTACTGAAACTTTAAACGCACAGACTCCAACAATTGTGTAAATATACTCAGAAAATAGTATGTTAGTAACATTTTATAGTTAGGTTGCAATTACGAAGTACATCAACCTATGTTTTTGAAATATTAATTCCTAGTCGTAGTGATAGTACTGGTAATTATTACTGATAATAGTAGTGATAGTATCCACTGCAGTATTCTATTAAAACATATTAATTCTTCACTTCATTAAATTTTGTGATATTTTTTCAGTACCCATATTACCATTAGGACATGGCCATATGTTGTCATATGTCTGGATTTTCCTGGACATGTCCGGAATTTAGTGTTTTAACTGCGTAGGTAGGAAATGCTAAAATATGCCTAAATGTCCGGAATTTTTGAAAATTATTTTTTAGTCCGAGTTTAAAGAGGTTGCCAGTTTACACCCCTCCCCCCCCCATTTATATTTTTCTAGGTGGCAAACATTCTCAGCACGCCAAAGCTATATGCTTTAAACCTCTATGCAACTGGTAGCCTATATGACGAGTCCGAAATTGTTGAAATTTTATAGTGGCCGGAGGCCACAAGAATGCAATATATAGACAACATAGTCTACACAGTTTAGCAATTACTTAGCTGGCAATTACAGCTGGCTCCAAGTATTTTCAAGCCTTGTTGGCTCATGGCACCAAAGAGCGCGAGACGGGCCAATCACTTTTAAGGATGCGGATTCTGAGTGTGTGAAAAAGTACATAGATTTTATTTACTCTAGTGAATTTGAAGTCCCTGATGGAAAGATTAGAGATCTGCTTGACATTGGAATTATGCTGCTGCTGGACAGAGTAAAATGAGTCATATCTAGAATTTTGGTCCAATCGATTAGCGTCGAAAACCATCATTCGACCACAAATATCGCAGACATGTACGGGCTAGTTGATGTGTCATTGAAATGTCAACGATTTTCAAAGACAATGTCATGGAAATCGCAAACCAACCCGAATTCGGAAGTATGGCGTCATCTAAACTCATGGATATTTTGAATACGGAAAACTGATCGTACTACTAATGTGGACCGAGAAGAATCCGAAAGGATACAACGTTTTGCCTGAGACAGCAAACGATTCAGCCTGGACGATGTGTCGTCTGTGACGTTTTTGGCAATTCTTATCATGAACGACTTCACGGTATACAAGCTGATAAGCAATCATCTCTTCGAGGAAAAAGTCGTCAAAATCGCAGCTAGTCATGTCAGGTATGTGCGACAATCGGGGATGGTTACTACTTGTGCTGTGCATACCGGTTCGTGTATTTGAATCCGAGTGGAGCAGTGAGTGGCCATGAGTGATATTTTATCAACGAAAAATGTGGTTTTAATACATCTTTTCCGTTGTTGAGCCTCGAAACATCGGTTCGCTGTATCTCAGCATCAAAAATAATTTCATATTCATCGGAACGACGTTTCTGGTCACAAAGCGACATGAAATAGCCGTGGTCCAGAAAGACGAAATTATTCTATATGATGTGTAACTGTCATCATTATCCTTGTGACCGCAAAAAAGTTACATTTGCTGTGATCACTGTTATGACATCATAGTAGGTACTACTCGAATACTAGACTGACTTGAAACTAAATACTTGATTCGGAATCGAATCCCTACCCCCTAGGTACTGAAGGTTGTCCAGCATTCGTAATAAGCAATACTCCAGTTAAAACTTATTTATAAGGGCTGGGAAAAAGTAATTACCGTACCAAAGAAATTTGACACCGAGTTAAACATTCGAGCACCTCTCATTGTGACGCCAGAACAGTTAAAATAGACTCGGAAGTGTACGCCTCAAGCGACCACTAACTAAATAATGCCAGTTATCATTAATCTTCGATTGTTTCGACTAAGGTGGGTGATCTTGCCCTACATGGTTCGAATGACATGCTGCCTCATTGAGGTTTAAAGGCTCCTGCAGTCAGAAGAAATTATAATGTAATATAGGGCGCATGGTATCAGTACTACTCGAAACGTCAGCTCTGACTGATGACTTGAAGCATCAAAAGAGATACTCGATTTGGATTCGTGTACTCCAACTTGTACGAGTACTCAACTTGAGTTCAATTGGTCGTGCACTCAATTTTGATCAGCCTTCGCAGTTGCCACAGACGGAGGTTTAATTCTTGACATCCTTCATTATTAACAGGCGAAACAAGGCATCAAAATCTGGAGTCCAAAATAAATCACACGGTACAAGCAGTATGCTATCACATGCCGTAGTCAAAAGCAAACAACAAGCAGCCACCGCCTGTTTCTCAGCTAACCAGGGCCGAAGCACGTCCGGTCAGAGTTGCAAAAGGTTGCAAGATCATGACTGGTGCTATAAAGGATCGACTATTGCTCTCTTGAGAGTGCTATTGGACCTGCTCCGGCATAAAAAGCCGCCTAATATCCCGGTAGACGCAGCAGGTTACGCGTTTGTGGAGCAAATCTTAAGAAGCCCCCCCATTTCTGAAGTTTAACTTGACAAAGTGAGATATTTACGATTTCGCGATGCACAACCCTAAAAAACGCTTTGAGATTAAAGGCGCCATCTGGGATAATTTTCAACCTCGTGTGACGGAGTCTCATTCATTCATAATCGAGCTAGAAGCTCTAGGACTGCGTTTGATCGAGGACCATCACGAATTTCCATTGGTTGTCCACATGCCCTACCATAAACACCTGCCGGCCATGAAGCGAGATGGGTTGAACTGCATGTACAGTGCAACTTACATTTATTTCAAAATTGGCTTCATGGGCGAAACCCACATGATCGGCGGCATGAGAAATAACCATGACATAATCATCATACTGGATACGCCGAAAGCTATAAGAGATGGTTTGAAGTTGTATCGCCAAACGAAGCAGTACTCTCTGATGGCGCATCTCGTGTTATTTCTCCCAAATACTTCAAAGCAATCAAGAAATACAATTATAAAGAGAATCGGTTTGAGGAAATTGACTTTGCCGTTTCTGCATTTTGTACCCAAGCACTGAAACTTTTTACTGATATTGATGGTGTATGGTCTTCCCATATGTATGATTACTTGGTAACGGTGCCTCTATCGGAGTGTCCATCCTGCTCCAATCCTGCTAAATTGCTTTTTAATTTCCTAATATGCATTTGAAGAAGCTGTGAATCACCTTAATCAACTCTTTTCCAAAAGATTGCTACCTATTTCGAATTTTAAAACTGTCTTCTAGGCAAGATAATAGCGCCTTTTAGTTGTTAATTAGTCTATTAGCAAAATGTAGTACTCCACCATCGAATACTTTGCTCACTGCATGCCCTATCCGGGTATAAATCGTCAAGTATGTATGTTAATAGTTTGTAACCATATTTTGTCAACATAATCCGATTTTGTGCCCCTATCTGTTCATTACATCGCATTGTGTGTCTTGTATATCGCATTTTACATCGTGTGTGTGTCTTGGGCAGATGAAAATATGATCTGACGATTATTGATTGATTATTGTCAGGCTGGGGGAATTTGATATTCCCATCTTCGTCGGAATTTGATCCAAAACTCTTTTCGAATCATTCCCGAATCCAGGTCAACTCTGGCTGTGACTGACATTTACGCAAATGTAAAAATTATCACTGTCGAAAATTTTTGAATCCAAATCCAATTTAACGAATGAAGTTTTAACCCAAGTCATGCTCATCTCCGGTAAACATACCATACACGTTATGATCAAATTTTGTGTAGAGACTCTTGCAGTTGCAGATTGTCAGTATATAATTGAATCATGTGTTCATTGAGATAAACCTGAATATCGGGGGTAATTGTCGGCAACTAGTAGAGAATTGAAAAGAACATTATATTTTAGCAGTCTTTACACCAAATATGACATCGTCAGCGTGAATTTTGTATAAATTTTGATTTTAACTAATTTCAGATCGTAAAAACTAAGAACACTTGTAATGTCCGCAGTTCGCGCAACAGTGTGGGGCGCCAAAGGCTTCACGTCGCGTACGCGACCGAGTGGTTTCTTACGCTCTGTGTTACAAAATGGAACCGGACGGTATGTCCAGCAGCTACAAAGAATAACGCTGAGATTCTGCCAGAAGTCGCCGGACAGCAAACAAACCCGCGACTTTGTGCAGAACAAAATGGTGGATTTTGCCAAAGATAATCCAGGTGTCGTAGTGTACGTAACTCCGGAAACGGAAGCAGAACCAAAGATTTGCGCCGAATTTTTGAACGGCCGCTCGGAAATCGTGCCTCTATCTAAACTAACCGAGGACGAAATACAAGAGAAAATAGTCCAGCTGCGAGATCGGTCAGGTCTGGAGATTATGCGTCGTCGTAAAAACATGCACACCGACTTCCCCTCGATACAAGGAGAGTGGACGCCGTTTACGAATAAGAGAGACTACACCGTTAAATACCATCCGAAATGCGCGGTGTCTCCGAAAGACGCCTGGGACTTTCTCGAATCGCCGTGGAAACCGTACTACCGCCAACACGAGTTGAGCAAACTCGAAAACCGACAAAGACTTACTGTGGATGAAAAGGCGGATTTGCCTTTGGGGAAATGGGGCCCTATTTTGAAACCTTGGTACTAAAACTGAATGGTTTTGGCTGATTCAAGTTACAGTGACGTGAGACGATATTTTTTAGGACTTTAATTATCAGAGGTGGTCAGAAAGAAAGGGCGACCACTTTTTTCGGAGTACTTGAGTATGTTTTGCCACTTACACTACATAGACTAACTTCAACTTAAACTTATACTTACTTGGAGATCGATACTTCTACTACTGAGTAGGCTACCAATTATGACTACTTTAACCACCTCCTGAAATTATAGGCCTCTTTCCACAGAGTATCGTTAACCAGAATTATAGTTTCGCCACTTGTTCCCTCGCTGTGTAAGTTTTTAAACCTTGCATGGTCAATGGTCATGTTGCAGCATCCAACACCTGCAGTAGGCCTACAAAGCTACTCATGTTCGTGCAGTGTTTCCCAATTTTTTTTACACAATACACCCCTGGGCAGATAATCAGGTATAAAGCTCCCACAAACTCTTGACGAAAATTTTTTGGTTCATTGCGCAGCTTTTTGTGTTGATCTAATTTATCTATATTTATTGGCAGCCTGATATACGTTATGTAGGCTATGGCAGACTCGCATCTTTGTAAGAACTCCAGTAGCCTACAGACACAATCATTGAAATCAAGCGTACAAGATAAGATCTCTTCCGGATCATTGTACTTCTTAGTCCTTGTTTTACATGCGTTTGAATGTGTGTTTTATCTCGCGCTCGTTTAGTGTCACTGATCAAAATGTCTATTCATTGTTTGATTGATTTTCTGGTTAGTTAGAAAACCCAATGTTCCATAGCCATGGACGCAAGCGGAGAGCTCTGGTGACGATTTTCGATGGAATGCACCTCGTACGGCCCCGAACGCCGTGGCCACATATTCATAAATCTGACTTTGGTGAACAGACAGAGCTATGTATTTACGGATTTACCCAAACTGTTTCTCATCATCCTTGACGTTTCAATAATTTTGTTATGGTTGATATCTTGCATTGTATTGTTTGTGATCGAATTTGAGCTTTTATAATCATATATCCTCTTACGACATCAAAATGACGGATACTGGCGGATAATCTGACCATTGGGGTTACCTTGCCTCATTCATTTTTTTTCGAAATGGAATTGATACTAATATGGTAACTGTTATGATGCTTGAAAATGTTTGGATGGCAGGCTAGTTCATATTTTGTTTCCCTTCTGACACCAATTGATTCATCGAAGAATGCAATTTCTGGTTGTGTAACCGTACATGTGATTAGAATTGTAATCTGATGTCTACAATGGCTCATTTCCAAGGCGTATGATGTGTAGGGTGGTGGTCATGTCGGAAAAAAATTAATGCATTTTTTTGGCGTGAATTTGAATAGAATCAGCTTCTGCCTCTACATAATTTCGTTGGACAGATCCTGTTGAACTGCAGAATTGATTTCCGATAGCATTTTTCATGCTCAGTCTTGGTCCTGGGACACCTAGTTTGCGGCTAATGCTATGTAAAGTATTGAATAATTTTGATATATGTTTCCGTCATGTTTGCAAGTGGGATTGTGGCAACTTGTTGAAATGGCCCCTGTATCAACGTCACATAATACAATTTTGGAAATACCACCAATTTGTAGTTGCATTGGTCATTTTTTGTTGGTCACAAATATGTACTCTGCAATTGCGGAAGTAGCCACCTTAGATCTGCTAGTAAGAGTATGGAACGTCTCTACCAGATCTGCTTTTTGAAACACATTACTTTCATATCTTCATTTTCTGCTACCACCCAGCTACATGTTGCGTGATGTGACAGCAGACTGCAGCTGTTGTACTCGCAAGTTATTTTCACATTTGCGGTATCCCTAGCATAACCGATTGTTCGAAGAGCCAACTCTTTCAAAATTGAAAATGTGTGTTCACTACAGAATCACTTGGAGTTATCATTATTAATTACGTGTAATTTCTAAAGATGGCACAGGCTGTGCGTGTCAATGTATCTGAGCATGCGACAAAAATACTGTCAGAATTGCACCGGATGCGGCAAGGCTGTAATCATTGCGATTTTATAATAAAAGTTGAAAATGATGTTTACCGCACCCACAAAAATGTTTTGTCCGCGGGCTCGGAGTATTTCCGAGCCATGCTTGAGCATGACACTAAAGAGAGTCGGGACGGGGTGATCACTTTTAAAGACGTGGATTCCGAATGTGTGAAGAACTGTGTAGACTTTATTTATTCTGGGGAATTTGAAATCCCGAGCGGAAAGATGAAGGACCTTCTACATGTAGGAATCATGTTGCAATTGGACGGACTAAAAACAGCCACAGCTGAAGTATTGGCAGAATCGATAAATGTGGGAAATTACTATTGGACGACAAATATCGCAGATATGTACGCACTGGTTGATGTCTTGACAAAATGCCAACGTTTTTTCGAAGAAAACCTAATGGAAATCGCCAACCAGCCCGAATTCGGAAATATGCCACTATCCAAACTTAGCGATTTTCTGCTAAGTAGCGGTTGCAAATATTCAGAAGAACAAAAACTGACCATATTACTCCGGTGGGGTGAGAAAAACGCCAAAGCGAACAGCAATTTGCTCGAATCACTTCGGCGTTTCAAGTTGGAAACAGTCTCGTCGACGTTTTTGATTAATCTTCTCAAAGCCGACCCAGTTGTGAGCAATGACATGACGATATACAAGTTCTTCAATATTCACCTTATCGAGAATTTGGAAAACAAGGTCAAAATTAATGAGGAATCGAAAAGTCAAGAATTGAAACCAATCGGTATGAATAGGTAAGCACAAAAAATCTTTTAAATGGACACCAAAGTACCTTAGAGGAAATGAGAAGGCAAAAGGTTATATTACAGTTAATTGAAAATTTAGTTGACTCACTTTCTTAACAAGAGCTTTATTGTCCGGCCATCTATTGTTACATGCTGTTGAGTGCTTGGATTCGCAATCGATATAGGTGGAAGTAGTTGATTTTATAATTCTTCGATTTCCAAAGCGAGTCTGATAGACCGAAATTTTCATGTTTGAAATGATTTGTACTGTCGATATCCACTTAGAAGCTGGATAATGTCCGTGGTTCTGGATACTGTCCGAGGTTCTCAAACTTTTTTAGACACACTCCCCTTGATGATAGTGAAAAATTTTGCGCCCCCTTATCGTCATATCACAAAATGTAACCAGAATGATAGCACTTCCAACGGATAGTTTGATGGCATGGAAGGTTATGAATGTTGTTGAGAGAATTGAAAAATATGAAGTGGAGACTATACACAGAGCAATAACTATGAATCGGGGGTAAATCGCGCTGAAAACGCAGAAAATGGTTTAGTTGACCGCAGCTTTGTGCTCTCCCTTCAGATGCATTCACGACCTCCCGTTTTAGAACCACTGGTCTAAGCGGTGACCAGTATTCATGTGGCGTGATTGAAAAAGTACAACCGACTTGCTTTTGTTGGCTGTCATGTAAAAGGTAGTATCGAATTAGTTATTGTATTTTGATGCACTTTACACTGCTGAGCGCTCCGCTAATTAAGACACCCGAATTATGTCAACCTAATCCATTTTTTTGTTCAAAATATAGGGGCGATACTGGAAGGAATGTAGCCGTTGATGATAAGCCTTCCATTTCCATGGAATCGGGAAGCGAGTCTGGAAGCAACACACAACACCGACTCGGATTCGCTTCAGTTTCACCCCAAATGCAGGACAAAATTGCATGGGGTCAAGTACAAGACGATTGGAAAAATATTTTTGGTGAAGATTCCAAAGCTCAAAGTTCATCCGGTGTACTTTGTAAGGACATAGCAAGTAATTCGAGCTTATTATTGGCCCTAGGTCAAAACTCATCTGGTGCACCTACTAAAGACAATTCAAGTGATTCCAACCCCTTTTCGTCACTAATTCAAAGCTCATCCGGTGTACCTAGTAAAGGCAAAGCAAGTGGTGGCTTTGTCTTCTCGAGCTCATTTGACGCGCCTGGTAAAGACACAGCAAGTGATTCCGACCCCTTTTCGTCACTAATTCAAAGCTCATTCGGAGTACCCAGTAAAGGCAAACCAAGTGGTGGCGTTGTCTTCTCGAGCTCATTTGACGCGCCTGGTAAAGACACAGCAAGTGATTCCGACCCCTTTTCGTCACTAATTCAAAGCTCATTCGGAGTACCCAGTAAAGGCAAACCAAGCGGTGGATTTGTCTTCTCGAGCTCATTTGACGCGCCTGGTAAAGACACAGCAAGTGATTCCAGCTCCTTTTTGTCCCAAAGCCAAAGTTCAACTAATGTACCTAGTAAAGGCAAAGCAAGTGGTGAATTTGTCTTCCCGAGCTCATTTGGTACTGCTGGTAAAGACACAGCAAGTAATTCCAGATCCTTTTTGTCCCAAAGTCAAAGTTCAACTCAGGTACCTAGTAAAGGCAAAGCGAGTGGTGGCTTTGTATTCCCGAGCTCATTTGGTAAAGACACAGCAAGTGATTCCGGATCCTTTTTGTCCCAAAGCCAAAGCTCAACTGGTGTACCTAGCAAAGGCAAACCAAGTGGTGGCTTTGTATTCCCGAGCTCATTTGGTACTGCTGGTAAAGACACAGCAAGTAATTCCAGATCCTTTTTGTCCCAAAGCCAAAGCTCAACTAATGTACCTAGTAAAGGCAAAGCAAGTGTTGGATTTGTCTTCCCGATCTCATTTGGTACGGCTGGTAAAGACACAGCAAGTGATTCCAGCTCCTTTTTGTCCCAAAGCCAAAGTTCAACTAATGTACCTAGTAAAGGCAAAGCAAGTAGTGGCTTTGTCTTCCCGAGCTCATTTGGTAAAGACACAGCAAGTGATTCCGGATCCTTTTTGTCCCAAATTCAAAGCTCGTCTGGTGTACCTAGTAAAAGCAAAGCAAGTGGTGTCGGCCCTGTCTTCCTTTGCTCATTTGGTACGCCTGGTAAAGACACAGAAAGTGATTCCAGTTCTTTATTGTCCCAAAGCCAAAGCTCATCTGCTGTACATGGTGGAGACAAAGCAACCGATTCCAGCTCAATTCCCTAAAGTCAAGCTTTATCTGATGCGCCTGCTAAAGTCACTGAAAGCATGTTCGTGGCTGGACATTTCCAAGGTCAACATTAATCCAAGGTCACATTTGAATGTTAAATTTCAGCAAGTTTCCAGTTGATGAGTAGCTCAACCACATTACAATAACGATGTACAGCAGTTGCTTTTCAATCTTTTTTGAAGTGGTACACCGTTTATAGTATTTACTGTAGATCATGCATTCAGTGTTAGATGCTGACTAAAAACAGGTCACCAGTCCCGCCAGTTACGGTCTTTGACGGAGGCTGATTAAGTCTGCCAGCTTCATCCGCAGTATAGAAACCACTGTTTTATAGTGTTATGTTTCTCATGCTCCCTTGTCTGCCCTTCCATACCGGTGCACCGTGCACACCGGTTGGAGAGCACTTGTATATGGGAAAATTTCTGACAGTTCAAGGTGAACCTTGATGTTGATTAAATAGAAGCAGTGCTTTCATAGATCGACGAAAATCTCTTCAAGTAGGGGATTCTGTGGTTGTAATTTCTTTCAATTCGCTTCAGATCAGTTTTTGAACATTGAAGATTTCCATTCCTATTTCATTTGTTAATCTTATTAATAATGTTACATTTCATTGCTGTATTGTGGTTATGTGATTTCGGTTATTTATGATGTACCATAATACCATGTATATGTATTCGTTTGTTTGCTTTACTACTGTTGATAATACTGTGACATGGTCTCTAGTAAATATATTTGGTATCATGACGTCACACGGTGAAATTTTCCTATATTTCCAATATATTTCATCGTACTGCCTACCTTGGCTACTAATGAGAGTCAAGTCGAAAAGCTTTTCGTGAATAATTTAGCAATATGAAGTTATTGTTTCGTGTAGCAGTTTGGTAGTCGTTATTTCGTTATCTTTTGATGCTAATGATTCTTTGGAAACAATGGTTCCAGGGATATCTAGACTCTAGACCAGGGATTCCCACCTACGGGCCATGAGTTTTTTTCAGACGTCATGGAAAATGTGTAAAATGACAATTTGTTGGATTTATCGTCTCTTTTTCTACTCCACTATAATTGTACACACGTGTTTTTAAGTGTTTTCAAAGGTTTGAGAATAATATGGGGTCATTGAGGCTTTGAAAGTTTCAAAGTGGCCACGGTGAAAAAAAGGTTGGTAACCCCTGCTCTAGGCTTTAGTCTGGATATTGCTGAGTGGTTCCAAACACATATGTCGGGACCCAAACTTGGGTTGTCTGATTAATTTTGGGGTCTGGTTATTTTTCAGACATATTATATCTTGGGCACAAAATAAAAATAAATCTAATAGAAAATTTGAAAAGATTACAAACTAGACAATATATATAACAATAGTACTACGAACATTTGTTTTGGTCGCAGCGATCTGAATCATTTTTATATTGGGTCACCTTGACAGCTTTTCTGGAACCACTGCTTTCAAAATGCTATCCTGTCATTGTGAAACGTTACTCTAAAATATATCTGAGATCCATGATGGCTAGTGATATGCTATGTGGAGAGAGGTATTCGGTAACAAAGTATGAATATTTGTGTGGGTAACCATCAGCGATATATAGAACTATTCAGTCTATTCAATTCATCAATGGTATGCCTGAACCAAGTTTCTTTTCTGACAGGTGCTGCTATTTAAAGTAGAGAATGGAATTTAAAGAGCCCATTCAAGGAATATATGCTTATGAGAGCTTTCTCAGTTCATACTACGTCTTGAAAGAACATTTGAGTAAGATCTAGTGGAGGACGTATACGGGCCCGAGAACAAGGAGATCGTGAACGTATTCACTGTAACTTTTTAGACCAGTGGTTCTCAAACTGGGG
>ATSW01005887.1:0-11458 GCA_000444245.1 Botryllus schlosseri
GAGGTCTCGCGGACCCCCTGAAATAGCTTCGCGGACCCCTAGGGGTCCACGGACCCCCGGTTGAGAACCGCTGCCCTACAGGGTATGTGAATTATGCAAGTGGTGCTTATAAATCAAAATGTTAACTGTTGATAGACTACTGAACTAGTATGATAATAATAATCAACAGTTAACATATTCCACATTGCAGGAAAATGATATTTCACAAGACCAGATTACAGATTGCACTGCTGGCTTCAATCAACTGGTTGACATAAGGTAACTGGTAACATTCAGTTGAAGCTACAGGCTAGGCGCTTGATTGCACAAGCAAACAAAGTCAGAATGAGAAAAGTTCAGACATTTAACATACCAGGTTAAATCGATTACTTCAATTGATCAAACATACATACATACATCCGACCCAAGACATTGAGCAATGAAGATTTGTCGTCAGGAACGAGCCTTAACTACTATATATAATAGTTTAATACAGCATTCTCTGCGATCGCACACCCACAATTCATAGTTGTCATTAATGAGGAATGTTTACATGCTCTTGACAGCAAAATTTACTCTTCTTTAACAAAACCAAATTTTAGCTCAATTTCATTGGTCAAGAACGGATATGTTCTCATGAATTTTTCTTGTGATTTTCGAATACATTCTATTCATTGAAAATATCAGAAAGGGTGTCATATACATAATACACTGACTAGACTACATTTTGCAGAGCGCAAGGCGGGCATATGATGAATCACAAAGCAAATGATGAAGTAACCCTACAATAACTATTACTGGTGATTCGTTACAAAATACATGGCAGTTGTGTCTGTATTTTATCTGCGGTGCCTTGCAGTCAATAAGAATTCACGTAATGGTCAAAGACTCAAACTAGGCACTAATGTATCTACATGCAGCGTACTGAATCTGAATTGAAATTGAAGAATAAGTGTTTTAATTACCAACCAAAAACTATTAGTGCAAGTAGAAATTGAATAGTGAATTATTTACTAGTAGTTTCCAAAAGTAGCCTTAGACCAGTGGTTCTCCACCGCCGGTCCGTGACGACTTTTCTGCCGATCCGCGAGGTATATTAGGATTTTATGCCTTAATTTCAAGATGCAAGATGATGAAGGCTTGTCCATTGGTAAAATAATAAAACGTCAAATTTCGAACTGATGCAGAACTTCGTGAGGTAGGATTATAGGCCCAGAAACATGATAGATTTGACTCGAAGTCCAAGCTGTCTCCGGTGATTCGCTAAACCACATAATTCGTACGATCATTCGTTTTCGATTCATTCATTCATTCATTTTGTGGATGGCCAGGTATCGCTGTTGCCAGGTGGTTTCGTGTGGCGCATTTCACTCGTAGTAGGCTATGGCTTGTAGCAGTGGGAAATGAACAAGATAGCTGAACAAGGTGATTGGTCCTGCTCCAAAGCGCTTCATCTCTGGATATTGTCGAAGAGAAGAATATTATTCGAGTTGGCGCGGTCGGTTATAATCCACGGCATTCGGTAGCCTGTGTTTATCTGGGCAAGTCAATTTTACCTCGACTCAGCACTCAGCAGACACTACCGTAATGTCACATGAATGCCATCATAAACATATTTCATTACGAACAAAACCCTTAAAATGTCGCTCTCTGGTACAGAGGGGGTAACCTGCGACCGTGCAAATATAAATTTTTGCGGCCGTGGACACGCAGTTCAATTAGTATGTGTTGGCGGCCGTCGACAAGAAAAAAGTAATATCACGAATTAACTCCCGACTTTTTGAGATATTTTATTTAATCTTGAAATTTTCTTCACGCTACGCACGATTCAATGCGAATTCTTTTTTCGATTTTAATATAGTCGTAGCGCCCTTTGCAATCTGAGCACCACAAAACAGATGCGAACAGTGGAGGAAGATGAATCACCCCATATTGAAATACCAACTTGGAATCTTGCGCTCCTCACGAAAAAAATTTGTTTCTGGTCGTTTGAAAGATTCCAATATCTTTCCACTATACCGACAATCCTGATGGGAGGTCAAAAATAACAATACGTAACAAAGTTACAATAATATAGGGTTATTTTATGATACGTCCTCCTCCTTTTCGACTTTTTTGAAAGTGTCCTCGGAGGACGCCCAAATGCCCTCTTTTTTGAAAGTTTTGATTAAATGTATGTGATAATTGGACTGAGATATAGGAAATGAGTACTCAAGTAACACTCCGGCTGGTTGTTGGGGAGTTCAGTCAGAAAGATGACCTAAATTTTCGAAATCACTCCTTCCATGCACTCTACTGATGAATCTGATCGCATTGGTTGAGAAAGGATAAGTACTTGATAGTAACTTGTGAAACTACGAATATTATTGACGAAATTCATTCGTGAATCGTGAAATGTTTTCACGCTTCGCGCGACCATAACCGTTCCCGGTACTTCTTCTTAACATTATCACTATGTAGCGATTTTGGTGCGTATAATAAGACGATATGAAAAGTAGATTAGTCCGGAGTTCACCAGAAATGGACAAGGTCAGTTCAAAATAGGCATTTCGCGTTCATTATGACTATGTCCTGGAATGCGGACGTAGGCCAAATATGTAATCGAAATGCGGCCGTGAATAGAAAAACGGTTGGCCACCGTGCTCTAGTAGGCCTACCACACTTGCAGAAAAACGGCTGCCTACATTACATTTTGGTTTGATTTCAATTTTGTAAGGTCTACTGGTCCGCGAAGTGAAAAAGGTTGAGAACCACTGCCTTAGACTATAATATACTAACGGTTTTGCAAGTAGCTGGTGACAACTTTCAGAAGAATGGAATTGATCTGTGTTAATGGGTGATCCACTTAGTTGATATCAGAATGCTACATTTAATGGCTGTGATACACATCAAAACGGTCAGGATTTGAGATATAATAATTACATTGCAGAGTTGCTGAACCCAAACGTAAAATCTCTTGAACAGTGCATAAGGCATCATCCTGAATAAATACAAAGTAAAAGTAGCCTTTAAACAAATTACAATAGTCCACACTCTACTTAATACATGCAGGGACTACCACATCCGCTATCAGTAGATCAGAGGCTCAGAGAAAACACATGCTCAAATGCACAAAAATTGGCTAAGTCACAATAACAAATTGAATAAGATCAACAAACTCCACTTTAAATTGAAATTCAAGATTAAACTGGAATGTGTCTGATTAATCTATAACTCGATTTCACATCATTCTAAGCTGCACTCCACAAATCATATTACTTATCCATATAAAAATGAGTGTCGGATTTGACAGGTGGTCTTCTTGTGCTTTTGGTGCAGCTGTTTATGCAGGAAGTACAGTCACAAATAGGAAAGAAGCAGGAAACAGATATATATAAATCCTAACAATGTAACCAAACAATTTGAACAACATCTCAATCCTAAAATTGTCAAAACAAATAACAGACAGTATACATTTAGTTGACAAGATTCAAAAGTAGGCTATTGGTTGATTGATGGGTTATCTGGGTACCATTGTGACAATGATAGAGTAAGCCTACCTTCTTTTATTTAGTTCCCCACAAAATCGAGGCCAACTATGTTCACAAGGTCTTACACGTACACTGATATCCGACCAAATTGTTTTGATGCCAACAGTCAATTGAATCTTAGGCTGTTGTTATGTTTACAAGCCAAAAGAAAGCAAGTAACGCAACTTCAACAGATGACAGCAGTTTATGATGAATCTCAAAATTTGATGCAGGCATGACGAGATTTACAGAAGTTAAACTACCAGTACATCTGAGATTGTGAATTCTGGCCTTGAAATGAAACGTAACACAGTCATAAAGCTTGCTACAGACAGTTACAACGGTGCGATTACAGTATTCTTAGAATACAGCCCATACAATACAACAATACATAGCACACATTCTGCATAATTGTGAAACAGAACAGGCACAGAACAATTTCAATCTTGCGCAGAAGCAATGGCTTAATGTGTGTAGCATAATGCTAATTGTCTTCGCATGATTATATTTTTTAAATAAATAAACGATGGACAAACCACTATTGAATGATGCTACATAAATAATATATATTATCATCTACTGTACCAAACAGTCAGTACAGGTACCAAAACAATGCCACCGTCGTATTGTCTTAAACAATATACTTACGCAACAGTCCATCCAGAGTCTCGACTTTGTCGTTCAACAACATCGATTTTGGCACCGGGAACGCTGCATATTGGTCGGTTGAAACAATCTCTTATTCTGATGTAGACGTTTCGGGTGTAAAAGCTCTCAAAACTCGCATACAATGGCACAAAATCCTGGAATAAAATGGTAATGAGTCTTAGCAAAGTGATGAGTTGGTTTTTGAAGGGGACAAGAGAGTGGAGAAGAAGTTTATCCGATAAGAGGCATAGGCTTATCTGAATAAAAAAAACTGGCTTTGAAAGAAAAATTAGACATTTTTCTAGATTGCTTATAAACAATGCCCAGGCCAGCACCAGTGCCCAACACACATGGGCACTAGGCAGGCCAACAGATTTTTATTTCTCTCAAGGCTACAAGGGGTAGTAGCTGTTCTGGCTTCAAGCAGGAAGTGCTGAATCAGCATTGTTCTTATAAGTGTCACTGACTAGGTCAAACATATTTCCGAATTGCATTTCCGAACCAGGACTGATACCCTTATACTGCCATCAAGTATGCAAATGTTAATGTAAAATTTGTTGAAAAACAGATCACTAGCCGTGGTGAAACTTGCAGTGTGTCATTATAGAACATGTCTTTTTGAGATCAGAATAGAAACATCACAATGAAAGTGTCTCACAATGAAAACCAAGACAAAGCTTACTTTCATATCGTCTCTCTCACAAGCACCAATTGTTTTGTCCAAGTTATTGTTCCTCATGAAATCCCGAATGAACCCAAACAGAGTGGTAACTGCGTAGCTGATGTACGTGAGAATAGCCGGCATGATTGGTGTGGACTCAAATTCTTCTTGAAACACCTTGTCCTGTGCTTCCTTCTATTTTGACAGGAAGAAATGATTCAATTCGCAATTTAAAACAATGTTCGATAATATTTTGATCACCAAGCATCAACATCACATGAAATTGTTTGTCCTAAACCAAAATGCTGCTGCAAATAATCGCACGTCACACCTCCAATCATATTGAACTCAAGTTCAATAGCATTGGATTTGTAACTAATGCAACTCCCCTAGGACACTTTCATGTGTCACAAACAACCTATTGCACTCTTGTTCTCCAGCATGAAGAAAATAGCTTTCTATTGTCAAGGATTGATAAGGTCACTAGCTAGAGATCATAAAAAGGTCCAGCGTTCAGAGACAGCGATCACCCTGTAACATTCATTTCTTTACAAATGTGGATTACCATCCTTTTCGACTCTTTGTGTTTGCAAAAAATTAGGCGACTTTGCTTTTCCAGGCAATTTGCTTTCAAAAGAAATCAATTTGCTGCTCTTGGTAGCGGATACATGCATGCACCACCACGGCAACAGTGCATGGCAGTGTCTTAGACGAGGCTTCAACCAGATCACATGAAGTTTAAAAATTACCTGCTTTCCATTAGGACCATCACCGTGGCATTTCCCGTTGCCGTTACTGTTGGAATATTGCGTCGTTCCATGAACCCCATTTCCATTCGTCACACCGTTAGTAACAGCCACCATGGCTTCGACAATGATTAGCCTACTATTCCGGCAACAAAACCAAACTCTGACTCAGATCTGCATTGCACAACATCGGAAAATGACAAACAATAACAATAACAGTAAAAATGGGAAATTAACCCCGACTCAGTACCGATGCAACAAAATGACAGCAAAGGGAAGCGTTGTATGACCAGCAGAATACATAAAACAAAACTAGGTAGTAATTTTAGTGGAAGAAATTTTGTGAGAAAACGTGGGAAGTTCTCAAGAATCTAGTCGATTCATTACAAAGTACTGATAAAAAGTAATATTATACTATTCACTTGACATTACCTTATATATTTGAATCACTTGTTCTAAAGAATTGACTCAAGGACCAATTTAATAAGACTTTACAATTGTACATAGTCTACAATGATAAATGTACTGATCCGCAAGGCGCTTGAATAAAATTCCAAGAAAAAACTCACTATGATCATGACAGACGTGGACTTTGGCAGTATATTGACTTCTAAATGGATTGTTCCATGGAATAATTACAGAAATGCAAAATAATTCTCATCTAATAAATGAACTTGGCAAGGGGTCTGGCTACAGTCAAGCCAACCAAAATTGATTCTTATATCAAAACAACAAACTCATTGTAGACGGTACAAGCTCCTATAGCTCCGGTAGTGCTATATTACAGGCTTACGTTACGGAATCGGGCATTGCACGTGAAAATTTCAATCACATATCAGTTCTGATTGTTGCTATATGAACGAATAACATATCAAAGAAATTGGCTGCAGTCGGGATAATTGAGTCAAATAAGAAAAATGAACTAATGCGGGCTGTCGGTGCTGGTAAACGGGTGATCAATTAGACAAAGTACGGCTCACACGTTAAAATATAAGATTGTTAAGAAAAATGGCTATCCAAATCATGTCTGCTACCAGTGCTGAGCATCATTCGATATATTTTTCCCCCTTCATGAAATCGATTGTACACTACTTCAAAAAAGAATGAATTCTCAGAGAATAATTATGTTGGCTTCTCTCTGTCCAATTGGTAACATAGGCCTATCCTAAACACAGTGATGATCAAACTGATTACAGCTGCAAACAATGCTAATTCTAGGTTATCCCACAATTAGACTACAGCCTACTCATGTAGGGCCTAGAGTACAAGATGCAATACTGCTAAGTAGGCCTAATTACCAAACAAGACAAAGTCGTTTTAATAGGCTGCATTTGATCTTTGGATTATTGTTATAGTAAACTTGGGTTGGAATTAGTTTCTTTTATACTTTTAAACCATGAACCATGAACAATTAAAAGAAAATTTCACCAATAAAACCAGAGTGGTAAAGGAAGCATTGAAGAGGTGGCGTAATAATGAAGACATTTGCTACAACTGACAATGCATGAAGGCAGATTAAGTCAAGTCCTATCAGAATGTACTACAATAAGAGACTGACAAGACACCAAATATTTCAAGACCGGGATCAGCATACAATGGAAGATATTCAAGAGGGAAAACTGTTACCATATAGGTAACGTTCAACTCTCAATGCTTGCAACACACTAGCCCAATCCGTGTTTACTAAACAATAATGAATAACAAATGCAAATTCAGGACTGGTCTGTGGCAACTATATGGATTTTATTGAACCATGGCGCCACATTTTAGTTTAATGCCACTAGCCTACTTATTTTTTTCAACTATAAGCTCAGAAATTGGACCAGCAAATTTAGAAACGAATAGAGTGGACAAGACAAGACTAATAGCACACGTTGGATTATGATCAATTATAAATATAACAATAATATTCTATTTGCAATTGTCTATTCCAACGAACCAGTGAATTACCATTACAAAATATGCTTTGTTCCATCAAGTTAGAAGACACAATTTGACACCTAAGACAATGTCATTAATAAGTGATTGGATATGGCAAATTTTTTGTCGTAGTTGATTGCGATCATGTAATAAAGAGGCTGGCATTAACAAAAGATAATGAATAGCCTACAAATACATTAATATAGTCCACAAAAAGAAGGCCTACTGCTAATCTTAACAAGTCATGGGAAATCACTGATAGAATTGGGGGAATTTACAACTAGCCTCTTCTCTCTGTTGAAAACCATTTTGCGCATTGGGTCCTTTCGGTTCACAAATAAATAGAGTGACATTGAAATCGAATCAATTTGATTTTCAGTAATCAATCTCATCACACATGCCAACCAGTGTTAACACAATAACGATAAAAACGAAGGCCATAGTTATTTTCAACAACTTGCTTCCTCACATGTGACATCACTTCTGTATTATGACCAATTGAATAAAACAGTCAATGAAATACTCCCTCGAACTATGTACCTTTTCCCACATTTGATTCTGATGTCTGTATCTTTTCACCATCAATTTCAAAAGTTGTTTCATTGGACGCTAAGGTGCGTTCTGATGGTGATCCAGCATCATTGGATTCTGCGGACTCTGAAAAATACTTGCTTTTTCTTATGATGTCGCTGACAATTTTTTGTGATTGTTCCCGATAAAAGGCTTTGATATTCATCCGTTTCAGCTGCCCGTCAAATTCACAATCTACAAGCCCTCCTTTTCTGGCAATCGCAGCTTTAACCCTACCGGCGAATTGCAAAGCTTCTTCATTTGGTAATCTTTCCATCGGAGGCAGGTACCACACGTCGGCGACTATAGCCCAGCTAGTCATTACAACCGCAAGGTATTGCAGCATGCTATGTTTGCTGCTATTCCAGAATGCATCTCCAAACCATGGGTTGTATTTAATTGCGACTGGATATATTATGGAAGGTATCTCGAACGTCCCTTTTTTGAACATCATAACTGAAGTGTTGTTTATGCATGTCCCTTCCGGAAACAGTAAGATAGGATAATTGTTGGGGTCGTCCAAATGATCACGCACTCGCCTTATAACGAACTGTCGGTCACGCACTTCGGAACGCTCAAACCAGACGTGGTTGGTACACTTTGATAATGTCCTCTCAAACCATCCTAAAAATCCTCCGTGAATTTGACCCAAAACCGCATACGGCCGATGCTGCATTAACAAACAAACATCTAACGTAGTAGTGTGGTTAGCTACACATATTCCGCCAGGTTTAGGCAAGTACTGCTCGTCATGGTAAGTCACAACAGCCGAAAACGCTCTGCAGCATATTCGGAACGACACCAAATTCACAAAGTACGCAATTTTCCTTTTCAAACTTGAGTCTGGCATGACAGATAATGGCAGCATTGTGATGAACATCCAGAAACATCCGCCCACTGTCATTATGACTCGTAATGGGAATAAAAAGCAGTATCGTAAGATGAGCCCAAGAAACCACATAATAGACAGCCGAAGACTTATGTAATGGTAACTGTGGTTTGTGCGGGACAGTAGATTCCAAGACGGCAAATCTTCAGCACTAAAGCGCTTCGTAACTTCATCATCAATGACAGCTTCTATCCCACTTTTCACGAGAAAAGTGACGTCTTCAAACTGAAATTCATATCCCTCTTGAAGCATCTCTTTTTGCGATTCGAGAGAGCTTATTTTATTCTCCACTTCGATAATATTGTCCGACGTTGACATTACAAATTTCCGACTCCTCTCTCTTTCGATGCGTTTCGTCGCAAATTCGAACAGCCTCATCAGAGCTGCGATATAAGCTCGTCTAATTCCGAGTTCTCTACCGACACATGCCGGCAGAACAATGATCATCACGGCCGTTAAAAATAAGTGCGGGATGTATTCCGATATTTGCGACAGGCAGCTCAACATTTTTCCTCGGTAGCCTACTATGAATATATAATAAGAAACTGAAAGATGTGAATGTATACATTGTTGTTCGCTTTTGTAATATTTGACTAGAATTAGTCTAAAGCAATTCCAAGTCAATTTGCAAGGCCTCTTATTTTAGTAGTGAAACAGTCTCTCAACAATCTGCCGTCACAATAACAGCGAAATCCATCGACATTCGACAATGGCAACAAAAGGTGGACCAGGTGGTCCCTGAGTTCGAAGACAACTCCAAGTCGTTTTGACACCTTTCTACCTTTCATTGTAATATAGCAGTCTTGTGGTGTATTGAAATGATGAAATTGATAACAACAAATCGAATTGATTTGAATTACGTACATTTTACGACATTATGATCTTACTAATCTAATAATTACGGTAAATTTCTAGTGTAAAATTGACCAGACCAACACATTGAAAAAAATAGGATTTCAAGGAAAAAAAAACAGAAACCAAGGTGATGCTCGAAAAATAACTAGATCTGGGTGAAAAAACTGAGATCCATGTATCATGTATGCTCTGCTGTAAAATGTATGGACAACTCCAGTACAATACCATAAGGCCGCATGAGAACACATGCGAAATATTGTTTAATGCAAAAACGTACCATGCTCAGAACACCGTTATTAAAATTATAAAACTCCTAACCAGTTACAAGTTAATTCACCATTTTCATTTGCGCATTTGCTCATCTCAACCTAGATCTTTATATTTTGCGACGGCTGTAGGCCCGATACCAACATAGCCGAGATATCAAATATAAACAATACCGCCCTACCTACAATCAACGTCACGTGATTAACGTTACGAAACGAACAAGGGAGAATGAACGTTCCGCTCACTGCCATGGTTACCGTCTGATCCAGATTTGTTTACAAGGGGTCCGGATGGCAAAGAGCGGAATCGTCGTTTCCACCGAATATTCTCAGTAAAAACTCGTACTAATCACGCTGATTTCCTTATTTGAGTAATGAGTGTGCAACATAGATCTTTTGCCAGTTATATATTTTTAGTTTTGTTGCACTGAGAGGCATATGATATTTTTCGAAGCGTAGATTTCCAACAGACGTAGACAACAGTAAAAGCATAATACTGCTTTCACACGGTTTTACAGTTAATGCGTCGTTTGCTGTTGCATGGCATTCCTGATGACTTTGCAGACTGATTGCGGTAAAGCTTCATACAAAATTTGAGACTTTCCTCAGTCATACGAGATCGTAGGTTCGTTTTGATGCACATCTCAAATGCGAGGACCCATGATTCGTAGGTGGATCCAAACATGGTCACTTTGCAGCAGTATACATACCCATTACCCACTGTAATGTGTGATGTGTCAGTGACGTGGTGTCCGGGGAGGCAGTTGACGCAGTGCCAGCCGACAAGATAGCGTAATGGTGAAGCGTCCGGATTCTTGATCGGTATCCCCGGCCGGGTCAGACCAAAGACCGGATTAGAAACACTGGTATCCATGACTTCCCTGCTTGGCGCTCATGCATTACTGGGATAGCGTGGAGGGCTGGTACAAGACTTACAAAAGCCGGTTATATGCACGGTAATATAGCGGAGTAGATAGCGTAGTGGTAACGATAAGCGCCCACCAATCCGACGGACTCGGTTCGATTCCCGTCGTAGGTTTATCTGGGCTCCACTTCCCCGCCGTTCTTACGGCGACCAAAAAAAGCCCAGAAAAGAGACCCGACGAAAGAAAGCACTCACTAGGAATGGAAAGAACTAGTAGAAAGGACCGCGGCTTCTAAAAGATCAACATCAAAAAGAACTGCGACATCGGACACTCTAGGCCGAGGTGGATGTTAGAGTAAAGGATTGTTACTGATACGTGTCGTTCGACATCCTCCTAGCTCCTATCTGTTCGTGACATCGCATTGAGTCTTATCGCATTGTACATTGTGTGTGACTTGTTCAGATGAAAAATAACGCGAAACAATAACTCCATATTGTTAATTTATTCGCTAAAAGCTTTTCGACTAACTCTCATCAGTAGCGAACGTTA
>ATSW01005888.1:0-11360 GCA_000444245.1 Botryllus schlosseri
CTAACTTAGGTGGTTAAATGGTTTAACGTAATAAAACGGTTTCTCTTGTTCTTCTAGCTTCTCTATTTTCGCCTATTTTATTCGCTAGCTAAGTTTAGGTTGTTGCAGAGGAGCAGCGGGAAGGAAGAACCCTGTCCATTGAGACCACTAAGGCTTCGTCACGTGCCGCACCGCTTTCGGCGCTTCTGCCAAGGCGGAAAAGGACGGCTGCTGCAGCTTTGAAGCCTTAGGGTCTCGATGGCCGTTGCCCCCCGTGATATGAGGTCGTTCCATCTGGCGAAGGCTTATCCTGAGAACAAACAAGAAAGAAAGGACTGTGACTCTATTTTTTTAGGGGTAACCAGAGGAACCGCAGTAAACCTCCCCCCGTAACGCTTGTGACGGACTGTGGTATTTCACACAGAAGAACGTCACAAGCGCCGTAATAGGGCCCTTTTGTGTCGTAGGACACAAAAGCACCCATCTCGGAGTTGCATCATCTGTTTGCTTCCTTTTTCTCTTATTAAAGGTTCAAACAGTTGGCACAAGCAGGCTTTGGCTGGGGGCGTCTGCGGCCACTTGTCCCGCCGCCACCATACTTGTGCCTCGGGAGAAAGCCACCAATCTGACCGCATCACCGGGGGTCGGACTATGAAGGCCTGGCGGCCATACTCCTCCTGGGTAGTGAGAGTGATTGGAAAGTATTGGTTGTACCGCTGGGCCTTCGCATCCCCCAGCGTCCAACAAAGGGATGCTTGCCTTTTTTTAGGGGTCTGGAGGGGCCACAGCCAACCTCCCCCCGTGGGGATAGTTGTGACTACAGCTGAGATATTCCACCCAGCTGTAGGCGCTCCCCGATGGTAATAGGGTTACTAAGTGTCGAAAGGACACGAAGAACCCATAGTTACTACGGTTCGTCTTCTTTTTCTCTTCAGTTTTACTCTTCGGGTTGTTGTGCGACCAACAGGGGTTTTGCGGGAAAAAACCGGAGGACCCGGCGAAAAAACCCTGCCCTGTTGGCTCCAAAGAGCTGGCACAAGCAGGCTTTGGAGGGGGGCGTCTGTGGCCGCATATCCCTCCGCTATCGTACTTGTGCCTGGGATACTGCCCCGTCAAGCGGTTTCAGATCCCGGTTTCGGACTATGAAAGCCTGGCAGCCATACTCGTCCTGGGTGTGAGAGTGATTGGAGAGTCTGGTTCAATATGTAAGGGTCAACACATCGCAAGGGCTCACGGCTCACAATACGATGCTTATTTTTTTTTTTTTTTTAGGGGTAACCTGGAGGAACCGCAGTAAACCTCCACCCCGTTACGCTTGCGGCAGCCGCATGGCACTACACCATGTTGCTATTGCCACAAGCGCCTTAATAGGTCACTCTTGGGTCCAAAGTACCCAAGAGCTCCCAAAAGGTTGCTTCCTGTTTGCTTTTTCGTCCAATAAGTTTTCTTCACTTGTTGGTGCAAACAGTTGTCACAAGCAGGCTTTGGCTGGGGGCGTCTGCGGAGGCTTGTCCCGCCGCCACCATACTTGTGACTGGGATGCTGGCCCGGCAAGCGGGCTCAGTCCCGGGGTCGGAATATGAAAGCCTAAAGGCCATACTCTTCCTGGGTGTGCAAGTGATTGGAAGTATCGGTTGTACCACAAGGGTTCCGCATCAGCCAGGCCGATGCTTTTTTTTTCTTTTTTTTAGGGGTAACCTGGAGGGACCGCAGTAAACCTCCACCCCGTTACGCTTGTGGCAGCCGCATGGCACTACACCATGTTGCTATTGCCACAAGCGCCTTAATAGGTCACTTTTGGGTAGAAAGTACCCAAGAGCTCCCAAAAGGTTGCTTCTGGTTGCCATTTTTACCTTCAAAAGTTTCTCTTCCTTTGTTGGTTCAAACAGCTGTCACAAGCAGGCTTTGGCTGGGGGCGTCTGCGGAGGCTTGTCCCGCCGCCACCATACTTGTGACTGGGATACTGGCCAGTCAAGCTGACACAGATCCCGGGGTCGGAATATGAAGGCCAAAAGGTCATACTCTTCCTAGGTGTGAGAGTGATTGGAAGTATCGGTTGTACCGCGAGGGTTTCGCATCGGCCAGCGTCCAGTATGCCGATGCTTACCTTAATACAACCAAATACTCCAATCTTTTTTTTTGGCCTTCCGCCATGGTTTAATTATAGAAATTAAACATGGAACGGCAACGACCAATTTTGCAGCTTCGTTCCGCTTCGCCGGGGCTGGAGTGGAGAATTGTTTTGCGTAAGCGACTGTAGGATTTCTGGCAATCCAAAAGCTATCTTCCCGAGCGCAGAAATTATTGAATCTGGTCTTGATCGAAAGCTACTGTTGCACCGATTCCGAAAATATAAATTAAAATATTGATCGGGCAC
Organism: Botryllus schlosseri; assembly: GCA_000444245.1. Classification (NCBI taxonomy): domain Eukaryota; kingdom Metazoa; phylum Chordata; class Ascidiacea; order Stolidobranchia; family Styelidae; genus Botryllus; species Botryllus schlosseri. Next base: position 2,357 of record ATSW01005888.1, read on the forward strand.
TGATCCACCTGGAATCTGTCCTCCAAGTCTGAAATATCGGCATTGTTTAGAACAATCGGGTTACCGCATCACGATGACCATAACAATGACCCGTTGCGACTGTCCGATTGTTCGAACAATGCCGATATTTCAGATTGGATGACGGATTCTAGGTGGATCAGTGCCTGATCATTATTTTAATTTATATTTTCGGAATCGGCGCAACAGTAGCTTTCGATCAAGACCAGATTCAATAATTTCTGCGCTCGGGAAGATAGCTTTTGGATTGCCAGAAATCCTACAGTCGCTTACGCAAAACAATTCCCCACTCCAGCCCCGGCGAAGCGGAACGAAGCTGCAAAATCGGTCGTTGCCGTTCCATGTTTAATTTCTATAGTTTAATGCTTCAAAAATTTCAATACAATAAATGCAAAATTAAATTTTTTTCGTTAATCAGGTTGCGTTCATTCATCACCTCCGTTCGTCATTGTTTTCGGGATCTTTCGTTACGAGCACGGGCTCGTTTCACCGTTCGTCATCAACTGCAGGGTCGTCTGTTCCGAGCCCGGGCACGATTCGTCGTCCGTCGTCGCTGACAGGATCGCCTGCTCCGGGTCCGGGCTCGCTTCGTCGTTCGCCACCACTGACATGTTCGTCAGGTTTCGAGCACGGGCTCATATCTTCATTCGTTATCGTTGTCAGATTCGTCCGTTCCAAGCACAGGCTCGCTTCATCGTTCGCCATCTTCGTCTCCACTTCGTCATTCTGACTCCGGCAGCCAATCATTCACCGAGCTCGAGTTTGATGGATGGTAAACATATTACTTTCTCCTTGCTCGGTCAAATATTTGTCAATGTTCACAGAACATTTCTTGAAATTGCGTTCTTGGTCTGGGTCTAGGTATACGTTCCCAAATCTTTTTGCAATCTTTGCCAATATTTTTCTTATCGTGATTTCTCCCACATTTGTTCAATGACCACTGACCCCCACTGACCAGTATTCATTCTTGTCGGTTACTTTTATGTTATCCTTTTATCCAGTGTGCATGTGCATGCCTCTTATCCACATGCTATAGGCCAACGCGGGTGTTTGATTAAAAGACTACTCCAAGTCGTTTCGGCACCCTCCTATCTTTTCATTATATCGCAGTCGTGTGTTTACTGTTTACATCCGATGGATGTCCGATGATACCGTCGCTGTGGAATCAAAGTAGCTTATGTCCAGTTTTCAAATTTCGAAGCTCCATTTTTAAACTTGAAAAAAATCAAGTTTTTGAAGTTTTCATTTTTTTTACAATAAAATCACTGAACCATGACTGATTTTCTATGAGGGAAATTTTTGACGATATGGCCGATAGTTGTAATGTACAGTCAGTTAATCCTGTCAGACCGATTTTAATCTGGCCTTTGCTCTGGTCTACAGCTGCGGTCCTGTTGATCTGAGCCATTCTGAGGGACATACTACAAAGGAAGAGCATGGCTGCTAAAGGCGATGTAGACCTATACCTGAAGATAGCTGAAAAAACATTTGTCCTGAAATGTGCCGGTTTTGGAAGAGATCTTCTGGAAGACGTCGGTTCATGGTTCCGTTTTCACGATTATTACCTCCTTAACCAAGGCAAAGTTTTGAAACCTTGTGATCTACTAATTGACGGTGGAACCTACACATTATGTCCTCGATTGCGGGGAGGTAAAGGAGGTTTTGGCTCTATGCTGCGAGCCATCGGTGCTCAGATTGAAAAAACCACAAACCGAGAAGCATGCAGAGATCTAAGCGGACGCAGAATGAGAGATGTCAACAACGAGAAGAAAATGGTTGAATTTATGAAGAAAAAAGCGGAAGAGGAGCGAGAGAGAGAAAAGAAGAAAAAAGAAAAATTGGAACGTTTAACGCAAGACCCAAAGCACTTTTTTAATGACCCCGAATATGACACGAAGGTTCACGAAACTGTAGAAAACGTGGATAAGGCTGTAGAGAAAGGTATTCTAGCTCACTCTAAAAAGAGGAAGATGACACAAGCACCGAAGCAAGAACCGAAGTTGAAAAAATGCTTATGGAATGAGGAGGATGATCTGACGAGTGACGATTCAGATTCAGATACCGAGTTATCGATGGTTGCTTCGAAATCTGATGTCGAATCAAAGTCACATCTTGATGGCGCTTCTTGCTCATCAAATACTGTAAACTGTCGTGAAAAAAATGATGAATCCATAAATATCGCGCCTTCCGCTGAACGTACGAACGAAGTCGATGGGACCTCAGCCAAAAAATCGTGAATTGCTCGCGTTCACAGCCGTGCCATGAATAGGACTGGGTAACAGAATTAAATACAGCATTTCTCTTCCCTTTTTCAGTAAGCTTTTTCTTGTAGTTATTTGATGTAATTGCAAATTTAAGAGTCCTGCAGTTACAGATTGACATTTCCCACATCCTGCAGTCATCCCGTAACGATGGATTGTAGAAACAAACGCATGTTGCCTGGCTGAATTGCCATTATACATCGCTTTCGCTGACAGTGGCCTGTAATATACTGAGAGAAACTGTCTGCTACAGATTATAATTATTGACCGAATTCGGATTCAATGCCGATTGAAAGGTAGTCACAGTCATATTATGTTGGCGTGTTAATGCTGATTGTTATCAGAACGAAAATAATTTTTCAGTTTGAAAATTGGGTCCTATCCCATTCAATTTGAACATATGTCCTTGAATTTCATCATAAGTAGAGTAGGCTACTGTTCTAAGAATTGAATAGTATATTCATGTTGAAATGAACCCGAATATTTTCGGCTGACACTCGTCAGGGGTAATTGTCAGCAACTGGTAGAGTTCTAGGAATATAATTCTGAAACATTTTTTGAAATGTCGACTGGAACTGATGTTGATTGTAACTATCAACTCTTGATTGGTGATTTAGAAAATTTCCGTATCGTCTTTCTGCTGTAAAGATGGCAGATGTAGATAGAGACCTTTGTAAACCTGCTCCATCGACTGAAATTTTTCTACTATTACCTTCTCACGAAACAGCCAGTTTGTTACCCCTGTGTGGACTGGTACTTTGCATTTTATATGGGAATTGTGTGTATTGATATTTATCTGTTCTGCACGGAATTGAATATAGCTACGCCAAATGATTTGTGTTGATTGTTAACGTGATCGAAAGAATCATGCTTACGTCCAATACCTTCGAAGTTAGCTGTCCTTGTGCGTCTACTATTGCCGTTGGTGACTTCATCGTAAAATGTAGTGTTGCCCCCAGTCACAAGTTGACACTGATGTAAACTGTTTGTTGATCAACAATCAAAACTAAGCATTTCTAATCTGACGTAGACTGGTTGTATTCATCAAAGGTGGAAATGAATTCATTATTATTTGTAATGAAGCACCACAATTACTCAATACCGCAGTAGAGTGGAATCAATTCCTATGTGAACGATGGTATATTGCTCTTTTACTGCCATTGTGGATTTTACTGCAAGTCATGCTCTTCTTATTCTTTATTAATACTTTCTACTGACGCATTGTTCATTTTGACACAGCTTTTGTAAATAGTACTAAGCCTATTTCCGAAAGCATATCTTCGATTCAGCGAGATTCCTCTGTTTCACTGGTACAATGGCAACCCCGCAGCCCAAAGGGCCGTCCAATATGGGGCAAGGGCAACCTCAGAGAAAGATGTCAAGAAAGGGAGAGTCACTGTATCAGGTTCTTGGCCTGAATAAAAAAGACGCGAAAGAAACCGACATCAAAAAGGCGTATCGTAAACTCGCACTTAAATATCACCCTGATAAAAATCCAGGAAATCCTGCAGCGACGGAGATGTTCAAGGAAATAAATAATGCTCATAAAATACTCCAAGTAAGTGTTTATTGCACCTATCGATTTTGAAATTCTATATATATATGTATACTCGACTCTGCTTAACTTGGAGACTTTGGTTCTTCATACTTTTGGCTAAATTAAGCGGAGAAACAGCTTTGTCCGAAGTAAGCATAAAATCAATTATTCCTCTCATGGTCTCGCGTAAAGGCAGATAACACAATAGAATTACTATACTGTTGCATAATAAATGAATTGAAGCTGCACTATACTGCAGTGATTATTTCTGCTCACATAAATGTACAAAAGCTGCACCTTCATGTTAGTTGCATAGTGCAATATTACAATACTATACTACTCAACTGATACTGTATTACTGTGTAACACATGCATACAGGGTTAAAATAGTACAAATAGGTAATACAGTTGTATGCCATTCTCTTTTTTTTTGGTTATTATATTGAATAGTATATTCATATTGAAATGAACCCGAATATTTTCGGCTGACACTCGTCAGGGGTAATCGTCAGCAACTAGTAGAGAATTAGAAAGAACATTGTATATTAACAATCGTATCATTAAATATGATGTCTCCAGCATGAAATTTCAAAATCTCTCGTATTTGGGTTCATTTCGATATGAATATACTATTCAACTGTATATGGTAGTTCTGTACCTCCAAGAAGCTCTGGTTTACTTTAGTGGGGAAATTTCAATTTGACTGCTAAACTTATCTGTGGCATAATGTTCTACAAGATAGACACAATTGTACTGAAGTAAAAGCTACTATGAAGCTGGTGCGGCCTCATATTAGTTAATTGTTGATTGGTACTATATGGACTGTCATTGTTTCACCACGATCTCTTATCTTGAAAAAAATGAAGCACTGTTTGTGTCATAAACCTAACGATAAGAATTGCGAACTTGCGTTTAAATTTAGTGGAGAATTGTCCGAATCAACGGGAGCTTTTTGCATGTAATTTCTACTTTTGTTTTGTTACCGAGCATTTTGGCCGAACAAATCTGTTATCCGATGTACGAATTGAGTGGATTCTACTGTATATACGCTATATCTTATCAATTGATTAAGTAGGATAGGATTTGTGAAGAATAATTTTGGAGGGATGGTAGAGTGACTCGTATTCATATATATTTCTCCACTGATAGAAGTTTTGAAGAAGTCAATTTATTCCTCGATTTGATCGATATAGGATACATGATGGACGACCTAATCTAATGAAAGAATTTTTAGCTCATTTTTTTAATCTAAAAGTCAAAATTGTAATAATCAGGATGAAAAGAAACGAGAGATTTATGACGAATACGGATCGCTTGGATTGTATATCGCAGAACAAATCGGCGAAGACAACGTCAAAATGTATTTCAGACTTCAGTCACCATTGGCAAAGGTAATTGATATATTTGGTACCGTCGGTGTGGAAAGAGGCTTGCGAAAATGAAAAAAATCAATATCTTATTTTGGAAATTCGATATTGTAAAACTCTAAGACAGACCAATATGTGGACTGTGGAGTATCTACTGTACCTTACCTATCAATGCTTGAGTATTGAAAATCAATTGCAATTGATTTTTATGATCAGCTTGGTGTCAATGATTAGGCTATTAATTTAAAAGATTAGCGAATTCAAGTTTATTCGGTTATCTTGATGGAATGTCCACTGGAACATGGAATAGGGTGGTACAGGCGCGTAGCCAGACGAAAAATAAGGAGGGGGTTTTGAAATAAAAGGGCGGGGTTTCGATTTGTTTCGAATTTACTAATATAGCATCAATTTATTATGGTTAAGTACATGCGTAAATGACGATTATACAATCTTCTCGTGTTGATAATTATACGCGCATGATAAGCTTGTCGACGAGTCCGGAAGTGCTGTTAATTAGCGACTCCCTGATCTGTCGTGAACAATCAAATACCCGCTCATATCAACACATCGAACAATTAAATATGCGCGCTTATCAACGCGTTTTACGTAGTCTCGGCGACGATTTGCGCAAGTCAAATTGTCCGAGTTTTATGGAATATGTGCTATAATGACGCCGATTTCAGGTGCTTCAAACCTGTCCTCTTTTATAACTTAAACCTTGACACACATCTTCTGATGGTTATGTTCAAGTATTAGCGTAAATCAATTCCGCATGTACGCACGCGTCGCACATGCTTGCGGACATTCGATGTCATTCAGTTTCGCGATGTCACTCTTTAATCACAATCGCTAATCAGCATACACTCAACGGCATTGTCTCCAAGCCATCGAGAGATCGGAGCCAAACCATGCTAGGCCCAAGACGCGATAGTTAGGCTAGCGATGATATATCTTTCGTCTTAGGCCTATTGCAGAGGCGATTGTGTAGGCCAACCGATGATATCGTACGCACCACGCAAAGCAGATGCGATTGTGCAGGCCATCGATGGTATAGTGCGCACCGGGCCTATTACAGATGCGATTCTTCAAGCCAGCGCAACTAGGCTTGTTGGAGACTTGATAAATCAGGCGATGATTGCCAAGCGCGCGGCCATCAATGACCTTATTTTGCAATCATCTCAGCGGGAGATCGCGTCGCATTACATTGTGCAGTGCACTGACAATCTTGCTAATTGGCAACACGCCTCTCGCTTATTGACCGCTCGCAACACCGATAATACGACTTATTGAATTGCAACCGAGTATTAGCGTCTGGACGGTCATTTCAAAAGCACGGGGTTTCGTGTTAAGGAGGGGGTTTCGCGCTCCAAAAGGCGGGGGTTTCGACCCCCGAAACCCCCCCTCTGGCTACGCGCCTGGGGTGGTAATGGTATGAAAATGGTTAACGTATAGATTAGGGTGGAGTGAAAAATGAAAAACATGTCGAACCGAATGAGCCAAAAATAGCTAATTTTGCCATATCTTGATTAGCGCTTACACTAGAATGCTAGTTTCGGCTTAAAAGATGCAGAAGTAGCATAAGTGTTTCTATCTCACTTCCATAAAACTATGTCTTAAAAATGAGCTTGCTCCGTTTCCGATCAACTGTTTTGTTGACTGTCTTTTAAGATTCTGAATTGATCGTTGACAAAAAAAAAATTCACATTCTTCTGTGATTATTTTCAAAACTGCTTGAGTAGGCCTACTTTTCAAAATCCACCGGATGGTCGTCTGTCTTACAATATTTCGATTTTGCCTTACACTCCGTTCTCAAATGACAAATTTTCCAGGGTTTAGCATTGTTTTGTTGTTTGATAACCGGCTGTTGCTTCTGCTGCTGCTGTTGCCTTTGCTGTAACTGCTGCTGCGGGAAGTGTAAACCGGACATCGATGAAGACGATGAATTCATCCCTCCTGAAGATCTTGAAGATGAAGGTGAACCATATTATCCTACGTTTGTTATTCTTCTTTTGTATTGCTTGAATCACACGATGCGACGGTGAGGTTTTAGTTGAATCTGTTAGTATGTAATGGCGTTAATTGGTGTGCAAACTTTACAGAGGCGCGACTAGATGAGATATAGGTAGCAAGCTTTTCTGATATGTATGATTGCTTGCGTATAAACCTTGCTGTCAATTGAGTAGTAGCCAAAGTCAAGATGATTAAACATCTGTTTCTATCTTCTTGTCAAAATGCCTTGGCTTGCTCAAGATTTCAGTTTTCGTGCCCTTATAAGCATTCTCTGCTCTCGACAATATGATATATTCTGCTGTATCTCTTGGGCGGATGCAGTTGCTTGTGTAGGCTTATCATATCTATCTATGTATGAAATTAACTGGAAACGCACTTCAATAGTCTTTATGATCGCGCTTCTCAAGATATGCATGGCTGCATGCTATTTTTGATGATAGAAATGGTACATTTAATTGAGAATTTCATGTTGGGACTTGACACGGGCAATTCTTGCTTAGGATATAGAATTTAATCAATTGATTATAATGTTTTGAAAAGTATGATTGTGATCTTATGGGAAGACCATGCCTGTCAATGCCTGAGTAACATTGAATAGCCAATTTCAAAATGACCAATTCTGAATTGTTATGGGAAATCTCTATTTATTTTATTGAAGATAATTTAGGGCTTTTGTCCTCCAAAATGGTATGAGATTACCACAAAATGTCACGAATGTCCAAATTTTCGGTGGAAACTAGAGCCTTTTCCAGCTTAGAAAGCAATGTTCTAGCTAGGGATTATGAAAGAGTCAAACCTGAGCATTGGGCATACATCGCTTAGAGTTGAAAGCGCGATATGAGTGTGATCCGCTTGTCAGGAAATGGATTTACACTTTGATTTGACTTGGGTACTAAGTCTGTGTTGAGTTAACCTTACGAAGTCTATTCATTGCTGACGAGTTCTTGGTTATTACATAGCGCGTGCTTTTGGTATGGGTTTTCTTCAAAATATAGGGTGTCATAATGTTACCTTTTCCCTGCTGTTGACAGATTCACATGCTCTGAATTACCGCACAATGCAAACCGATAACTTGATTGGAGGTGTCGATCACTGTGCTTCTAATATGCTATTGGTGATGGTATCTTACCCAACAGTTCACTGTAAAGAATGTGCGTTCATCCACACTGCTTCGTTTTTTCCAGGAAGAATTCTCCAGCATATATGTGTCCAAATCCCTTTTAGTTTCTCTTGCCTTATGGCCCTAAAATTGGGCAGTCATTTTCACGCTTGCAAATTATAATCCATTTTTGCATTGATGCAGTAACATTCACTATTATCTGCCACTGTGTAAAGATTGACTCGATTCGAACAACTTCCAATTAAATGCTAAAATTACAAAAGACAGTAAATCAAACTCCAACCACAAGAATCAAATTCCATTTTGGAGTTTCTGGCTCTCACAAAATGAATGTGCAATCATTTCAATCCACATCGCTATGAGTAAATCAGTATCTGAGGTGCCGTTTTCCTTAGTAACTGGAATAGTCATTTCGGATTCAAGTACTGATGTCTTAAATGTTTTGGTTGCTGTGACTTGACGTCTTTCTCATCGTCATGAGTATGATGGTATCATGAAACAGTATAGAGTGGACAAGTTTATTCGATTGTCTTTGTGGCATGTATGTAGAATGCATGTGTATTGGCATTGTTCCATTGTACAGGCCGGCGTAATGTTGGAGACAATTCGGAAACTGCACATATTCCCGTCGCTGAACATTCACCATATGACTATGCTATGGACGCGGGAGATAGTCAACCCATTTCTGAGT
>ATSW01005889.1:0-11947 GCA_000444245.1 Botryllus schlosseri
ACTACTCGACTCGAATCATTAAAATTAATACTCGATTCAGATTCGAGTACTCGAATCATTATGCCCAGCCCTAATTATAGTGTCTCCTTAGATTTTATTTTTTATTATAATTTCCAATAACATCAATTTATTGGTATAATTATCGCTACAAAAGATGGTACCCTTGAAAGACCAGGACTATGCGCTTTCATGACAACAGGCAGGTAGGTCGTACAAATATGTATTGCATAAGGTAGCTAAATTTGGCGATATGTAATGTTGCTCAAATCAGGTGTGTAATGGCACCAATGGTGCCACATTATACTCATACCGAGAAAAAGATGTGACCATAAACAATTATCGAAGCAATGATCTTTGTTTCTTTAAATTGCGCGATCATTCCAACATAAGGCTACAAGTCACGAAACAATCCGGTCAGATCATTTTGATTCCTAGCTAAAGCTATATCAACCATTTCCCACCATGACTCGAATTTTGTTACAGAAAGTCAAAGATGCAGCCAGGCAGTTGGACGACAACTTCATCGAGGCTAAGGGTTACCGAGGGCTGAACCGATTTGTAAACATTTTACCAGGTAGGACCAATTTAATATCAAAGGCAAGCAAACGAAAAGCATTCTCCCACCGCAGCAAAAGACCACCGAGTCCGGATCACACCGTCACAGGAAAACTCCCAGGGATTTATCAACGCTTCTTACATTGCCGTAAGAGTGGACAACACCCAATTGATTTTTCTATAGCCATCCAACTTCGTGTTGCAGGGATATAAGCAGGAGAAGAAATTCATAGCGACGCAAGGGCCGAAACCAAACACGACCGCGGACTTTTGGCAAATGATTTGGGAACAGAACGTGGAAGCTATTGTAATGTTGACGAACGTAGACGAAAACGGAAAGGTAAATATACATTACACGCGCGTAGTTATCGTTCTGTTTGCATGGCACCAGCGAGCCCCGTAGAATACCTCACAGGTCAACAAAACAGTAATGGTTGTATGGTTAATATTAAACACAGGCGTCCAGAGTTGAAGATGAGAACTTGGATGAATAAACCCAAAATAAGTGTCTCCAGTATAGATCCATATGTGGAAAATCGGTGTATTTATCTATGATTTACGCCGTTGCATGGAGTGTAAATACGGTAACTGGCGCTTTTACATACCAAATTGTGCTTTCAAACCCGTTACAATGGGTGAAAATGAGTCGAATACACCAATCCTTGTGGATTTATATCACAGGGCGCATAATGGGTTCCGGTTACGTAGTTTTGGGATTTCTTGGGGAGCTGCACCAACGCAGAACCACTAATACCCCTGGGATATATATATCCGCGAGAATCGGCGTTTTTGACTCGATTTCATGCCTTGGAAGAGTTTGAAATAACAACTTCATACATGAAATTGCCGTTTACTTACACTAGGGTGAAAATCGGCGAAACACAAGATTTTAGTATACAGTGTGTAGAGACAATCTCCAATCTACATTTGAAATGGTATATTTTGAGTTTCGTTTCGGTTAAATAATGTACATAATGTCGCCGTCAGAGATTTCCGACTGAATTGCGACAACGGCGTTTGCATTTATAGGCTAATATAACATAAAGATACAAGGAATAGACTTTTGGGGCGACTGTGAATGAGCCAACAAATATACTGTATCATTGAATCGTGTTAACATACGCTATAGTGTCCGAAGGTATGGTCTGAAATCCCGTTACATGCCGTAATGACGTGGCTCTTTTGTTTGCTCGCAAATACCCATATAACGACCGTGTATCGCAGGAATGTGAAAGTAAGTTATTTACCTTGGGTCTCTCCGTGACATTATTCGCCTGTTTACATTCGTAATCGTACGTTACACACGAGATTCCTGTACGCAGTACTGTGCATTGGAATCAGATTCTGTACGCTTTTATCGCAGAGAAAATGCGAAAAGTACTGGCCGGAGACTTCGGAAACATTTGGACACGGTAGTATCGAGATCATCGGTAAGGAGCAGAGTGAATGCGGGCCGATAATTGTGCGCAAATTCTCGATAAAGGACAAAAAGGCGAAAACGGTGAACATAACTGTAAATTTACGTAGATTGTGGTCAACAGCGACACCTTACGTTCAGGCGAGAGACCTTACGCAGTATCACTACGTTTCTTGGCCGGATCACGGCGTCCCCCTTACCACGTCGGACCTCTTCAACCTTAGAAGGATTGTCAACCTTGAGTGTCGCGGAAGAAATCCGATCGTGGTCCATTGCAGGTAATGATCATACCTACAGCTCCAGCGCCAATTAGTCTGAAGATTGGAAGTAACCAGAGGCAGTAGACTGAATACAATTAGAGAAAAACGTACATTGGTTTTCTGGCACTCGGAAAGCAAGGTATACTGTATATTACATGAAACGAAAACGTATTTTCCTCTGGCCATGCATAGTTATATGTTCTTGACCAGGGGTCGCCAACCTAAAACGACTCGCGGGCCACTTTTCGAATTTCGTACAGGCCGCGGGCCGCAAGAATGCAACATCGATACAAAATAGGTCATATCATTTAGCAACTGGGGTTTCAAAACTTAACGTCAGTACAACACTGTTCTCCCTAACATTGGAGACGGCATAGTTACCACAGAAGAAATAATATTTTACCAAAGAAATACGAACCCGAAAAAAGTATCATGATAATTACTTTTGATTTTAACTATGAGCTTCGCACCATACCTGTAAACGCCTTTAAGCGACTGAAGAATCGATAGTTGGGAAAGCGAGACACGCTACTAGGTGAAAGACTATCTCCCCTCAATGCCTGATCTTGTGGAGAACCGTAAGACGTTTTCTAGGCGTCTTGGTCTTGGCAGTGTAAATTTCAGCATTTCACCAAAATTTTCTTCCAAAATTTCAAATCTGATCGCGGGTCGGGACTCTGTTCTTGACCATTACCATAAGAGAGGTGGCAGTAACGAAGTACTACTCTTCTACAGTACCCAAGTATGTTTTGCCTATCTTTACTATACTTACTCGATCGAGAGGGTACGTTTTTTGACGACTTCCACTCCTACTTAACAGTACGTTTCGGTAAAACCACTTACTAGTTACACTTTGGATTTTGCGACGAATAAATATGTTTGGGATTTGCTTACATCACTTTTACGAGTGAAATTGTCTTAACAACTGCTAAAATTAGCCCCCTGCAACTGATTAAATTAATATAGTTTCGAAAATCGCAACTTTAAGTGCATAGGGCCTACTACATCGTTGATTACTTCGGGAAGTTGCGTCTGTGACTTCGGAAGTGACCATACCTGTAATTCACTGCTAAAAGTATGCGACCGCTAAACCAAATGAACCTTTTGAAACTAATTACTTCAATACTTTTGAGATGTTCATTTTATTAATTCTACTTGCAGTAGTTTTGACATGTCTTTGCAATCACTGCGTCTATACTTGAATATCAAGCTGAATACATTCACGACCTCTTCTCTAATACCCATAAGTGTTAACCTATTTCGGATGGATAAATTGTTTCTACTGTGTATTACCGCTAATATCTCGTCCTGTGTCTTTTAGTGCCGGGGTGGGAAGAACAGGAACATTTATCTCCTTGGATTATAACCTAGACGATTTGGCTACTACATCATCGGTCGATATCACATCTCAAATGTGGGCCATGAGGGAGAGAAGAACAGAAATGATTCAGACCTCGGTATGTTACACTTGTAAACGTTTGATTCCGAGGCGCCGAGCTCACGCCCTCGATTTACGTTTCCAGGACCAATTCATCTTAGTTCACAAAATGATTTTGGAGCGACATCTGATGGGAGAGACGGACATTGATGTTGCGAGGTTGGAAGAATTGATGTCCAATAACGGGTAAGACTGTGGTACCAAACGTTGGCGGAGTTATAAACCGGTTCAGGGGTCTAGGAGTACGGCATGAGGTGTATATGTTCGGAGGGGGTTCTTGGAAAGAATCCAATCTGGGTCAAGTCAAAATAAATATCATCAAACTAAATCACCTCGATTCCGAAAGACTATAACGGTGGTTTTTAACCTGTACTAACCTGCGGAACTCCAAATATTCACTGAGTCATACATAACAACACCACAATACACATATAAATATTAAACGCCCATCTATTACTGCACATTACTATAAATTACCGGTGCAGAAAATGAATTGTGCATCAATATAGTGCTAAAAGAACAAAACCATTATAGTATGATTGTCACACAAAACGAAAACATTATAATGGATATTTATTGCAAATACCAGTTCGGAAATTCTAGGCTTCTCCTTGGAAAGTGGCATTGTATTGTTCGGTCGAAATGCGACATCGTGACAACAATGGCTTAATTACAAATGAGTTTATGGATATTGGAAATAAAGTTGGCATTTCAAAATGGTCGGGGATTCGATTTCGAACCCAACCTCCCCTGAGTACGCCATTGCACAAGACGCACTGCATCAAAAGTTACATTTCGACTACGAATCAGGCCTAATCACATGCAAACAATTATGGCCAGGACGGGTGTTTATCATCAAAAATCATATGCATGAGTTGAGTTTGTGTCTTAACCTCGCCAGGTAACCCCTGAGATTGTTTCAGGGTATCCTTAGTGTTTAATGCAGTGGTTCCCAACCTGTGGTACGCGTACCACTAGTGGTACGCGAAGGTCTTCCAGGTGGTACGCGAGTAGATTTTGTTTTTGTTTTTCGACCGAAGGGAGTTATTAGTTCAGGTGAGTTTGATTTTAAGTTTTTTTGAAGCCATCGTCTCTCGCCATTCCCCAGCTGCTAATTTTCCCTTATACGTGGGAATGCGAGCAAGGATTTTCATTCCTGATGACTATCAAGTCGAAGAAACGAAACCGACTTGTTGCGCCCATACATGACTTTCGATGCGCTGTGAGCAAACGTTTGCCACTCATCGACCAGCTAGTGGTAAATCAACAAATGCAGCCAAATCGCATTAAATAAATTGACTTTTGTTGTGTGTTATTTCATTATGTTGTTCTTCCTGTGAATGGTGGTGAAAAAACAATTCCATGCACCCCATCAGCCCTGGCTGATAATGCCTGGTTCAGGGGTGTCAAACTCAAATTGCATCGCGGGCCGGATCCAAGTCATGAAATCGCTCGCAGGCCGGACAGTCAACGAAATCCAAAATGTTGCCTCGTGCTATTGCTTCTCGCTGGAATCAGTATTATCAAGCAGGGATGGTGTGAACCTCTGGTAGGTTCAGATTCGTGTGAACGCGAACCTTTTTGAAAGGTTCTGTGTGAAGGTGAACGCAAACGTGAACCTCATGACGTCATTTTGCTAATTCAAACCCTACATTTTAGTGAAGTGATAGCCTATATTATTGCACACGATACCTAGGACCTCTCGGGTCACATAATGCTACAATGCTGAAGTACATATTTGGGGTTATCAAATGATATGATAATCCCATCCGTCGCCTTGCCAACAATTTCTACAAGTAGGCCTACTTGCAAGGGAATATATGCTTACGTCTTAACGGTCTAGGCCAGACTGGATAAAGTATTCGACGTCTGAGTATTGCTACGTTGATATTGAGCAGAGTGTAAAACGGATTTCTATACTTGCTACAGATATTACCCCATTACCAAGTTATACAGCAGTAGTCAACACCCCAATTGCACGGATTTGGTTTTTATGATACAATGCTAGACATATGAAGTCAAGATTGGCCGAGTACGCCTGCCAGATTTTTTACATCAGACAACGATATCAATCTCATTGATTGGTTGAATAAGCATCATTCGCTGACTACCTACATGTAGTGTATTTCACTCATGATGATGTGTGATTGCGGGTGAAGCTCACAGCAGAGAGCTTGATATTTCGAGTAAACTTCTGTAACAAAGCAAGTAAAATTTTTGAGATTGTCAAGGTGCATGCTCGTTTAGTGTTGATATTTTTATGCTGCCAGCGCCATTCGTAGAGTGACGCTGTTGAAATGCAATAAATTTAAACTAAAGATGTTATGATGAAGTGAAAATTGTAATATATGAAAAAGGTTAACAGTGCAGAACCTACCAAGATTTGTTTGTGAACGTGAACCTCTAAATTTCCGAGGTTCACACACAGAACGCGAACGTGAACCTCACGTTAACACCATCCCTATCACCAAACATATATAGATAATACGCGGATCGTAGGGGTTTCATTCTAGCGAGTCGGAACACCGTTATTTGCAAGCAATCAAATTGGCGAAGATACGATGATTGTCCGGTTGAATACAGTTAAGAACCACTAAAACAGCGGCATTACCGGCGATACAAGTTGACATATTTCTGTGTTCCTTTGCTTTAGTCATAATCTGGCGTTAGCCCTGCGTATGCGTTGTGATGAATACAAGACATTTAACTGTCAACGCGGACGTTGTAATTTGGTTTATTACTGTGGATGTGATGGATAATATATTTTTTTAAATATACTCAGAATTGCTATGCGGGCAGGATAAAATCATCCGGCGGGCCGGATCCAGCCCACGGGCCATATGTTTAACACCCCTGGCCTAGTTTAATAGCATTTGTTATTACACCTCGCATGGGTCAAATACGTGAGTATGACGTCATAAATGGTGGAAATGCGCGTTACTTATGTAGGTGGTACGCGAGCACTGCATTAAACCTCGAAATGGTACGTGGGTGGAAAAAGGTTGGGAACTACTGGGTTAATGGAATACCAGTTCAGAACCACTGCTGTATAACTTGGAGATCTGACTAACTTTGCAAGTTATAGGGGAAAACACCATGTTGATTCGTAACGAACTTCTACACTGTGTATGGTGTATAACTTATACCTTATGTGCTATTTGTACAGACCGTAACACCTCTACACTTCGATCATTCACAAGCATAATATAGCTATATCTAGTAGGGATGGCGAGAAAAGTAACCTTGGTAGGTTCTGCCCCGTGACCGTTTTTCATCAATATAAGAAGTTTACATTAATTTGTTCATGTGTATGTACATTGTACAATGTACATTAAAGTTCATTTTAACGTTGGGGTTCACAGTCAACCTTTCATAAAATTCCAGGTTCGTTTTAGGGGTTAACATCATCCCTACTTATAATAGCTGATCTAGATTTATAGCACTATTTCATAAGCATTGCAATCTACAGCTCCATCGTCCGCAATACAAAACACATCACCCAAGCAGTTATGGATTTGTATTCTTGGTCAATTTGCACTAATTACTAATGTTACAATCGACCAGGTTATCCGATGATCATCTGGAAACCGAATTCGAAAAAATCAGCAAAGTAAAACCGACCGAAACGGACCAGGACATTAGCTCTCGGTTCTACCACTTGAATCGCGATCCTTCAGTCATACCATGTAATAACTTTGCGTTTTTTTTGCTCGCGTCTGTTTCGTAGCCTATAACCCCGTGCCTGTCTTCCCGCAACAGATGACCGGAACATTGCAGCCATACGAATGCGCCCCGAGGACCACACCGCGCCATATTTGAACGCTTCTTTCATTTCGGTAGGTGAAAATTCAAACGAATCATATCGAAATGAAGCGGAATATTTTCGGCCGACTCTTGTGTGAAGTAATCGTCAGCACCAACTAGACAATTTATGTGGTAGTGGTAGTTGCTGGCGATTACCCTGAAATATTTATTTCGATATGAATATTTTATTCAATTGTATTTTCAAGTTACGTACCTCCAAGAGTCTCTTTAAGTTTCGTGATTCGTCGCAAATGAAAACGTATAAAGGGACTTTCACCGTCAGGATTTTCAAATGCTTAAAATAGCCATATAGCATATGCCGAAAATAACAAAAATAGCTTATTTTTGGCATTTTTCAGATTTTATTTTGGCATCGCCATGAAATCATATTTATAGACTCGAATTAACCATGTGAAACGCTTCAGTCGTGTCTTTCTTATGATTCCGAAATCACAACAAATGAAGTATCCACACTGTGCCATCAAACGGTAAGCTTTAAATCCGAATTGAAAACGATGTATTGGAGACCAAATTTACCCGATACAATGCAGTATTCTTAATACTCACTATGCGTGCAAAATCACCGGCATTCACACAGGTCACAATACTTATGATGACAAGTCAAAAGAGTTTCTGACTCGGTTGGATCGCAGGCCTAGCTACCTGTAACCAATGTTTAGAAATCATGAGTGACTTTAATTGATATTAGAGTCTGATCGTAGTGAAAAGACGGTTTCTATACTTGCTACAAATATCACCTCATAAAGAAGTTATACGGTAGCCAACATCCCAATCGGACAAATTTGTTTTTTATGATACAATAAACATCAAATCAAGGTGGATCCCACCCACCGTCTAGATTTTTCACATTATGCAACGATGTGTAGGGATGGTGTGAGCTTCTGAAAGGTTCAGGTTCGTGTGAACGCGAACCTTTTCGGAAGGTTCTGTGTGAACGCGAAGGTGAATCTCGTGACGCCATATTGCTAATTCCAACCCTACATTTCAGTGAAGCGATAGCCTACATTAATGCACACTTGTACACGATACCTAGCAACGACCCGGGTCACATAAGGTGCATATTCGTTTTGTGTTTGTTGATTTTTTTATTCTGCCAGCGTCCTGCACAGTGCACCAAGGTTCGTCTGTGAACGTGAACCTCTAAGTTTCTGAGGTTTACATACAGAACGCGAACGTGAACCTCACGTTCACACCATCCCTAAAACGCTACATTCGTTATATCAATTTTATTGATGTCAAAACTTGATTGACAATTCGCAAACAAGCTATACAATGTATACATGTTATTTGTTCCGTTGTTGATGATGTGTGATTGCGGACCAAGTTCACAGCAGAGAGTTACTAAATATTCACAAACGGAAAGCCGAGTATTTCGGGCAAACTTTTCGAACATAGCAAAATGATTTTCGAAATTGACAAGCATGCTGGTTTGGATACGGCTGAATTTATTTTCCTGCTGCCAGGGTCATGGAAAGGGTGGACCGAAGTTGAAATGCAAATAATTTCAACCAAAGATGTTATAATGTCGTGAAAAATGTAATATAACAAAAGGGCTCACAGTGCAGAACCTACCAAGGCTCATTTGAGAACGCGAACCTCCAAATTTATGAGGTTCACACGCCCAACGCGAACGTGAACGTCATCTTCACGCCATCCGTATATAAGACTCGTAAACGTCACCACAAGTCTTACACAAATTGCTCTGAAATTTGAGTTCATTTGCAATCACAGTCCGCACGCACACGGACGATCTCGCATCTTATGAGCGAATATAACGTAGCAGGTACTATTGCACGGCTTTCATGTTTTTCTTAATTTTAAACCAGGGGTACAGCAAAGAAGACAAGTTCATAGTGACACAGGACCCTTTACCAGACACCGAAGAATTATTTTGGAGAATGGCATTGGATAACAATGTTTCGTGTGTCGTCATGATTCGGAAACGTGGCGAATCGCAGGTATATGGCGGAACTCTCCGTGCTAATTTCATCACAGATGCCGGCATGATCTTTTCTATTAAATCTTAAGCATTGAGTCCATCATAATTCTCCATTTCTGCGCGGTTTTGCGAGTGTCATCTTTGGGCTGTGAACCTCTGTGGTCTTGTAACGCATTCCACGTCCACTAGCATCAGCCTGTAGTCTGATTATATAGTTCGCAATGTGATGGTATTTATATCATGTGATTCGTGAGGCTGCGAAAGCGATATGCTCTCGAGCAATTGGTATACGTGGTAGATATATCCACCGTCACTTGGTGATATTATATTTCCATGATTATGACACAACACCTAAACTTGTAATATCATTCGTGTTTATATCGTTGCGCTCGAACGTGCGAAAGTATCTTAAAAGTAAATTAAACATACGAGCTGTATTTGTGTAAAGATATTATTTAAGATGGGTGAACTAGTATGATAGATTTCTAGTAGCCTACGTGTAACTATTCGTATAAGCGAATCCTAAATGAATTTAGCATAGTTTTGTGATATGAATCCAACCTTCAAGTTGTACTGTACATATCATAAGCGTAGCTGTGACCTCTCTAACGTCTGACCATTACGATGTCGCTCTGTAAGAAGGCTATACGATAACTGTCAAGGAGCTATATTTTTGTGATTCTGATCCGTTGCATCTACAAAATTACAGCCAACCTTTCATTGTCGCGTTTACAAGAATAGATAATGATATTAATTGCCTAGGACATTTCGGCCAAGTACTGGGCCGACCGGCAATCAGTCGAATTCGGGAAAGTGACCGTGTCCGTGCTGGAGACGTTCATGGAGAGGAATTTCACCCAAAGGAAAATATTTCTGCGGGAAGTCGTTCTCACGGTATGTAATCCGAATTTTTCCATTCAGTTCTATTCCGCATGTAGGCCTACAGTACATATAACTAGCAATGAAATAAACATCTGTCTTATTGGCAATGAGCCTTATACATGCTGAATCACACTCATCAATTCACCTAAAATTACGGTAAATATCATTACCGTGAATCCCTACACTTCATTACATGCCCGCTATCTAAATAAGCAAATAGAAACAGGTTTCAAAGAGAAAGTACTTTGGATGATACCTCAGGGACTGTAACCGCTGTCACAAGATCTTTGTGGGGGTATTTCGGGTTTCTTGTTTAAACTACTGTTGCTACATACAGCTTGTATTTGCTCCTCGGCAATAAACGAATATTCTGCAAAGAGTCACATAAACCCCCGTGTATTCAGTTGTGCATCAATGCCCCATCCATCGATTCTGTGTATGTATAGTCAGACAGGGTCCAATATTGTTATTACCTCTGGCCCCTACACTCTCCCATCATTGCAAACAACAAACTATCCGTTGCATCATACTTACATGACACGTCATAATACAATATAACAAGCAGGATCCGCTCAACACTTGCATCATGTTACTCAGTATGTTATAGCAAACATTTAATAGCACGGAGGAATTTTGTTATCACCTGGTACCAATGCATACGATAGGGTATCAATAACTCCAATCATCTAATGAATTCCTCTGCGAGAAACTAATCGAGTTATTAGGTTACAGTCGAATAGCTTTGTATGTACGGCCGCTTGTACAAGCATGTGTTATAGCTAATTAGTTTCTTACGCACAAGAGAGAGTATAAGCATTTTTTATTGCGGCGTATCAACCGATTCTGCCTATAACGTGAATCGTTATTAAATGCGTGAATAGTGAACAGTTGGAATGGTGATTGCAAAGTCTCTGCAAGCATCTGCATCACGTTCGTGTTTGGTAGTGTCAAGGTGGGTGTCTGATCTCAAAAACCAGGCTACTCCGAGTCGTTTCGACATCTTCCTATCTTTTATTGTATTTCAATCCTGTGGTATATTGATCGTATAATATTGCTAATAATGAAGTGAACTGAACCTTTCTCATTCAGAAGATCGCATGCATAAGTAAACCATGTAGGTTCTACCGTCCTGCAATTCATTTTTGAAATAGGACTGTCTGTGTTCCAGTAATCTTAACATCTACGATCGAATCGAAACTCTTCGCGATCAACAACTGTGTCGTGATGACAGCAAACGAAATTAAACACAGAGCTCAGAGGATATTATAGTGACATAATAAATTATGACGAGATTTTGGAATGAAGCTTGGGATATCATTCTATTTTATTTGTTAAATAAAATGTCCCACTTCCTTCGTTGACCTATAGGCAGATATGGTCAAAAGTAGTCATCAATGGTAATCAGCACAAGCTAAATAACGCCTAAATGTGTATTCCGTTCTACGAAAGAGTAGGAGTAATTCGATAATGACCACCTCTGCCTCTATAGGTAAGGTATGTTGACAGTATAATATTACCATAGTGTCCTATATGGTGTCGACTGTCGACACAGCCAAACTCCACGCCTCAGTGAAATTATAGCACGTCACAATTTCCATTTGGCTACAGGCAATTTGACGGTCATTTTTGAC
>ATSW01005891.1:0-13330 GCA_000444245.1 Botryllus schlosseri
CGGTCATCATTTTGACTCGACTCCCCAATTACCCACTCGAACTTTCGAATTACATATTTTGCGTCATTTCTGCCGATTTTTAGTTGACACTGTCCATTATCATATAACTGCCAAAGCTGCAAAGGATGACTAATTTCCAAAAAAGGAGGATATATAGGCGTCCACTCAGGACATTTTCAATCTACTGATAAAAGTGGACTACTCCTCGTAAAGGAGGTCATATGTTAACCCAAACAAAATTAACTGTGAATCAACAACAAATCCAATAGAATATGATTGACACACATCGCAACTAGAATACAATGAATATTGACTGAAATTCAGTGTTAACTCTGTCGTATGACTGAGGCGTGTGTATTAACCAACAACGAATCCGTGACACTGGCTCAGTGAACCCGTCGGGTCATGTAAGCCCTGATTGGTTACCATTAGAAGTTAAAGAAAATGAGCTTGGGAATTTTCATGAGTTTTAAGTTGTGCATTATTAGACGCTGAATATGTGAATGTAAAGTATAAGCTACATACGTGTCTCTATTGTCCCTTCTTCCGTACATGGCGCTTTTGATTTTAATTTTCAAGGAATCTCCGCAATCAATGTTCATCTTATGATGCTCGCAAACGGTTTCGATATTTTCTGTTCTTTGAATTGCGTGACGGCAATGAACTGCATATTAACAAAAGCGCATTTGAAAGGGAATGCAATTGAAAACTGGCAGCGGATATGGTCATGAATGGGCGTATCGTTAGAGATGATGACAACAAGAATGATCCAGCCAACTGCAGTTCGCCCTCTAGGAGATTGGAATCCTTAATAGCATAATAACTTGGTGCTCACAGCGAAACTGTGCTGTTAAAAGTTAGCTTCACTGTTGCTTACAGGGTTGGTTCGATAATACATCCCTATACATACACCTGATCCGGCGCTACACAGTCTCATGGCAAACGCTGTTTGGTGCAACATAGATATACGTTATATGTTGAGGGGGATAGAATATAGAAGTCAGGCGTGGGCTGTGTAGATGATCCGGGGTTTTTAAGATTTGTATTTTAAGAATTAACTGCATATATAGCGTACCCCTCATAACAGTGGTTCTCAACCTTTTTTAGCTCAAGGACCGGTAATATTTTAAAACTATTCGATGGACAGGATGATCTAGAACTTGAAATCAACCCAAAATACAATTACTACAAATGTATGCAGTCATTTGTTGCAAGTATGGTACTGAAAGTGATATTTTGATGTTCATGATAGTAATCATGTAATTTTGCCGTAGTATGCGTCTGCAGAGTCAAGGTAAAATTACCTTGCGTGGATAAACGCGGCACCACCGAGACTCAGTCACAGTCTCTCGTGCCGAAGGCCGTGTATTCATCGACTAGCTTACATCGTGGTGTTCAACTTTTTTGCTATTGACTGGCGCATTCTCAATACATATATAGCATACGAACGCACTGCAGCGGACAGTCGAAATGGTTCACATGGTCGGAAACTATACTTGGTAAATTGGCTACTGGTTGACTTCGTACCGCGGATTGTGCCATCGGTCTTTCTATAAAAGTTACTAATTGTAGAAGCAGAACGCTCTCGCAGGCTTATTAAGCACCGAAATCGCTAGTATTAATTTTATGAAAAGTTATTGAAATTCGTTGTCTAGTCGCGCCCAGCACGAAAAATATTTCAACTGCGTGAATGAATTTCGTCCACAATATTGGTGGTTGCACGATGCATAACGCACATTTCATACTACTATTTACAGATTTATCCTTTCCCCGCCCAGGTGAACAGATTTACCATTATTTCTTATGGAGAGGGTGCCTTCAAAAATTTTAGGCACAAAATTAATTATGAAACATCTTCAGGTTGTTAGTATTCAATTTGTTGCATGTCGTTATTTCTTGTCCTCCCAACACAAATGTCGGTGTAGTCAAAATATTAATAGGAGTCACCCAAAGGTACAAGAAAAACCTTCATTAGTGTGACGCACAAAATTCCGAATTGATATTTATACATGGGGCCCGTCATTTTACTTTAGGGTTCGAATCTACACGGTGTGGCTCAGATTGCAAAGTCACCACTATGTTAAAAATTGGGAATTGCATATATCACTTTTTATACTCTCTCTACTCACGTAATCAGATTTACCGGTAGAGCCTAGTGAGGTGTGTTGGAAAAGGTAAGACCCCTAAATAATATTTAAACGTCTTGGGACGGACACGTTGGTATAATGACTTCCTTACATTATGGTGTTTCGTGACCTCTTATCTGCTATGTCAAAATATATTGAAATCGCCCAAACGTACTAAACTAAAAGATGCGCGCGATTTCGAATTTGTATTTGTTTTCAGGCAAAATGTCCCCTGCGGGGGATGGCATATGTCTTGTGGGGCCCAGATCGCCAGGACATGCACATTCAGCGCCAGCCATTTAGGCGCCTATGGACAATTAAACATATCCCGGCCTGTCTATTGTAAATATACTGAAGTTTCCGGACTTGTTTGAAAAAGTTGTATCACTTTCTAAAGAAATACGCTATGATTTATGTTTATTCACGATTTAACTTTGGGCCCACTTCTAGCTCGCTCCACCCAATTGAGGTGTGTGTGTGTGTGTGTGTGGAGGGGGGATGATGGGGTGCGGCAGTTACGGTCCTGGTCGCAATATAATCGATGACACTGGTCAACACATATTTTTGGCAGACAAAGTAAGAGTGGTTTTGGGGGATCTGAAGGGCACTGATTCCGAATATGACCTTCGTTTTTTTCAAATTGGCTCTATTTTTTGAGATAATCCATGGGGCTATTTTGACAAAAATCTCATATGTTTGCTGTATGGGCTGGATGAAAAATAGGCTCAGTCATACTATAAAGTTCAGAAATGTAATCTACTTGTTATTTAGGCACGCTGAAGTCTGTTTTAAATCAAAATACATCAAATGAATTATATTTTGGGGTATTAGTATTATCATAATTGGAGACTTTAACGGATATCATGTACATAAATAAACTTCAATAATGTACATTAGTATTTACCTAAATACTCAAATAACGTTGCATTAATTGAATCAGTTTCATGTCAACCACCTATTTCAAATTTCAAATAATCGGTTGGAATATAATATTATTAACTGGTATTAAAGCAAAGTAGGTTCTTGTAATATTTTCGGTTGTAAGCAATTTGGTGCAGTTTTTCGAAAGGTTCCAGCAATAGTCTGCCATAATATGTTCGTCGCATCTGCACTGATATCTTTCTTTGGTTGTTTTGATGTACTGGTGGAACCTTTCCCCTTTCCATTCCCTCTAATCAGCAATATTATCAGAAAATATATCAAGATGACGGAAAAGGAAGTATGATTTAATGCTCATGTTTTTCTCAAGGTTTCCATATGCAGATACCAATTCTCGGACTACCTGTTTGTAGTTTGTTGCTTTGTGATCTTCCAAAAACTTTTATTTACCACATACTAGAAGAGATTCCATGCAGTGAGCACCTTTCTTAATAGGAAATTGTAATCCTTAGTTCATATTCGAATCTGAGATCCATCAAAGAATTCAGATTTAAAGCTTCTCGCTTGATATGGATACTAGGTATACCCATACCCACTTTGTTGGCTTAACGGAAAATTATCCATTTACAAGTGAAAAGAGATGAGACGCATATGAATATTTTAGTTAAGCTATACTGAGGGACAAACTCAAACTCGATAGCTTTATACTCCTCTTTCATCTTGGTAGAATGACCAATTGGTACAGGAGAAAATACATTTCCATTGTGCAAAAGTACAGGTTAGGGCTTGACTTTTTAGGGGTATAAATATCTTCTTTTCTAGAGCCAATCTGGCGAAAGTAATGTGATATTCGTAATCAGCAACCTTGAAAACCCCCAGAACGACTCCTAGATGTTCTGCAAAAAAAATTTGCTTTATTTTCTTGACCAGTGTTATTCCTTCCGCGACAAATTCCGTGGACGGGAATGCATGAGAATGTTGCGTGTTAGTTACAACAAGCAGTTTGATTCAACGCGTACCATGCTCTTATTAATTAAACGGATGTGACTACTCTCGAAGTTTCAAGATTCATCTTCACGATTAACGTAAAATGACAGATACGTAGGACATTAGTTATGCCTAAGTCACCCCAAGGCCGCTTCTGAAAACCGCGAAGATAATTCCTGCAGACTACCATACGCTAGTCTCAAATGCGGGGACGAATATCCGTAATATAAAGTGATATATCCTTATTTCTATTAGTAATAGACATTCTTAGACTGTCTCTGTAAAGAGTACATGGCCATAAGATTATATCTACATCAGACTAACAGCTAATAGTGATGTATATATCGCAACAAGACCAATACTACTCAGTTTGCATTCCCCGCAAGCGTGTGCATAATGTTTGTATGATGGGCTATAAATTAACGCCATAAACCTTACGTTGTAGTGATGATATGCGTTTGTGGTTTGTCCTTATGGTTAGGGCACGACAATCTCCGTTTATCGATACTAAAGTGACCCATTTATGTGCTCTATAAGGTATACATGTAGGATCTATCAAAATATAGACAGATTCCGTGATATAGGGTTATTTTACGCGACTCTTGTGACAATTTTACTGAAAAATGTGATGCACACTCATCTAGAAAACATATTTCTACAGTTTGCCAAAAATCTAAAGTACTTAAGGTAGGTAGTGTTTCCACAATTGTGTTCAAATAGAACTAGAAATCGCTTAAAATGTAACCCCTTGAGTAATATTACAAGTGGGAACGAGTTCGCCAACACATTGCGCATAATAGAGATATACCTTTCAAAATAATGTGATTCACTTACCTGATGACTGTATGCATAGATATTGGACCCGCAAATACTTGAATAAACCACGGCACGGATCACCAAACACGCCGTTGTTGGCCTTGACGCGGCATCGAGACTTTCCTTCGCAGGCGTGAATTAGCACGCGCTTACTCGATGAAGCGCGGCATCTGTACGACCTGGATCTGATCGATGGATGCGGGCATCTATGGAACGAAATATCGGGATGAATTTTATTTTGTATCTTTAACACTCAGATTAACATACGGTTCGCAGCGCCATAACGATTAGGACTGCATGGGCACAATGATTCGAGTACTCGAATCTGAAACGAGTATTATATTCTGTGTGGTGGCTGGTGGCGTAAAAGGTACAAGGTACTCGTTTGATCTTTGAAATATCACATTATGTTATGACGTCATCATGATCGATGCTCGAATACTAGACTCGGAGCATATTACGTGATTCAGAATCGAATCACTCAGGTTCTCGCATCTGTCCAGCCTTAATAATGATTAATGGCGCATTCGAATGTAAATTTCGATTGGCATACTGTGGAGAAAGTGAGCATTGCTGGTATTAATTTTCATAGGTGGATATTAGGGCTGGGCATAAAGCTGGAGGTAACTGTCGCAGTGGGTATTAACCGGATTTTTTCATTCTCGTCCGGAACAGAATCGGAGCCGCAGTCGGAACGCAGCCGGATTCCGTTATGGAGAAATAGGATTGGAGTGGAATCAGGAAATATTCCGATCCGCTCACCACTAATGGGATGTCCGCCGAATCTACTGTTGAGCATGTGAACCACAGGAAACAGCCATGTGTTGCGGTAACTGGCAATGTGTTCAGGGGCAGTACCTATTTGTAACGTTCCTTATGACTTTGCCTCAGTCGCGAAGATGCATTTAGCAATATCGAAGTGGCCACCACCGATTAACGTAACAAAAGCATGCGACCGCTCGACTCAACGAACTCTTTGAAATAACCTTCTCAGTAGTTTTCATCACGTCTTTTTCTAATTTGACTTGACGTAGTTCTGACACTATTTGGAATTAGGCAACTCTACTTGTGATTGAGTGGAAATTTACGGAGCTGTCACTACGTTCACTTGCGTATAAACTTTCATCACTTTGACAACATCAGTGAATTCGCCAACCGTAGTGAGTGTATAATATAGTGGGGCATGGATAGTCCATGGAGTGGATATCCGGCGCTTGATCCTCACTTTTGCTGATTCGGCTGGATCTGGCTTGGAGCCGGTTCGTACCTTTTCTGATACGGCTGTAGTACTAGGGAGTGGTGTGCAAGATTTAGCGTGAGTGGATATTTGCTGGATTTTTTTAAAATTTCCGATCGGAATCGGATTGGAGCCAGATTAATATATTTTCATATTTTACTGATTCGGCCGAAGTCAGATCGGTGCCGGATTCCACTTTGAAAAAAACATGACCAAATTAGGATTATAGGAAATTTCCATGTTGTGTACTTGAGTATAGTACTCAAGTATATTCGTTACCAGATTGCTAATTCTACTTGTCATTAAGTATAAATCGACGGTTTTTTTCTTCTTGAGTGTCAACGCTGTCTAATTAGGCCACCTTTAAACTAATTCCCTACTCCAAAAGGCATTGTAAATTATATTTGTATTATATTATATTGTTATATTTGTCTGTTCTCTACTGGAATGGATAGAAAAGCTCGACGCTAGGCAGGAAATTGTAGGTTAGTAAATTACGTAGTTTAATTTTGTCCTTGGTGGTTTTGCGGTACATACACCGCCTCATCGTAGACACATACACACGATCAGTGTATATGACTACCATAAGTGCATGATTTCGATATGCCGCTGGACAAGGAAATTGCAGATATATATTGCCGTGCAGACGCGTTATTTGGTGATGCCAGTAGTATAACATTTTCATTGGAAGTGCACATAACATCTTGGTGCAGTAACGTGGACTTAGGTCCCGTATCCAAAATTATTCCCTTACGGTATCGTATCTTTAACATACACGCATTCACCGAATGATTAGTGGTTTTCAGATATACTTATACGGTAATATTAGCAGTTAGCTCTATCCGGCTCGAATATATGACAAACATCATAGGCTACGTATGTGCACCGTCCTGTCTCCCGTAGCTTGCATGCATTATGTGGATCTTCGAAGATCTACCGCAAGATAAAGTCATCGATTGACGCTCACAGACTGTTCTGGTTTTGGCTAAAAGAAACGTATTTGATATTTATTATCCATATGAAACATATATGCATATGCAATCAAAACTAGGAGATACAATGATAGGAAGTCTGATTGTTCTAAAAACGTGTGGATCATATGAAAGTTGTGAAAGGCCTCAACTTCTTGTTAAAAAAGGGAATTTTTATTTTAAGATGGTGAAGGCCATGTATAGGACAGTTGACGCCATTTCATTGATGATATTTTATTGAAACTAAACAGCTGCTTCTTGTTCACAAACGCGCCTTCAGCTCTCGAAGTGTCACTGTAACAAATCCATGCGCCGAGTTATTATTTTACGTTTTATCTATATGCCAATTAATCGAAGGAAATGTGTTGGTGAAACCACCATGAAAGCCTCCCCGTCTTTTGAAATCGAACATACCGTGGGTTGGAATAGGGCGTATTTCGATGAAAAGTCACTAAAAAGAAAAAATATTCTGCCTCTTAATCCACGAATCTCCATGGCGTGAGAGGCTGTGAGATCGGAAACACATGCTAAAGCGCCCTTATTCAGAGACCGTTATCGACGCATACAACTTAATTATTCGCATTTATGCTCATCGTATCATACACTTAACTTACCTGCAACCGAAGAGAGCTGTGTATGTGCACAGAACACCAACAAGCCGACCAACGTAATCAACTTCATCTTGTGTCAACACTCTCCTCCGTCAATTATACGCAACTGGAAAATCGTAACGAGCGAAGGTTTATGTACTATCTCCGATATATTTCCTGCTTACCGTGGGCCCAGAAATTGCGATATTGTTACCTATTGATTGACTGCAATATTTGAATTAACTCACGGAAAAATATTAGTTTTAGATCCTTCACGCCGTGTGTATACGGCTGATTTACATTCCCAATTTCATTTCCATAATATACCATATCATGGAATAGCACAACATGACATAACATACCTAAGCAAAACATAATATTCATCCGTGTAGGCACCTGCCTGCATCCGTTTCTTATCGATGGAGGTCAGCAACAGGAGCCTACAATGCAAAAACTATGAAAATAGTCAGCAGAATAGTTTCCATGAACATAGTCGAGGCATTTCGAAAATTAACATATTTCCAGCAGCCATGTCGACGGGGAACAATTTGGCCAACACCTATGCACACGGGTTTACCAGTGATACAGCGTGAAGTTGCATATTACACATTCGACCTAAGCATTGATTACATATGCGATATTTCGTTCGCCACTAATCTGAGATCAGATGGCGTCGCTTAATGCTTCGACGTGCTTATATGACGACACAACGCGCTGGCAACAACAGTTATCGTCCATAGAATTTCCACTCCTAGATGGTTCGGATGAATTCGTTTTTATTTCTTCTATTATGTAAGAATATCAAGCTTAAGCACTGGTGGTCAAATAATCAAAGAGGTTACTCAATTAGAAGTATAGTGACGCAGAATTCGACTCAAGTACGAGTAGATGTAGAGCTTTTCGAAGCAGTCCAAAAGTAGGCTACTTCATGCAGAAGCCAACTTCACGCGGTCCTGGAAAACTAATCAAGCAAGTATGTTAGTTTTGAAGAGCAGTCATAAATACGCCATTATGAAAACCTGGAAATTGACATGAACGGACGGTGTATAGAGCTGGGTTTCAGTTGCTCGACCCCATGCACGAGATATATATTTTTATTTAAATAATTATCTCCTTGCTATAGAACAGTGTAACTTTACCTTCTGTTGATCAAATCCCCTTTGCCATAAAATATGACGGCACGGCTACCGCCCCCGTATTACTGGGCCTCTACAGAATAAGACAATGGAGTTATTCACATAAGTTGTATGCAACACTAGATGATGCTTGAGCGATTAGCAAGGCAATCGAAAATTCTTCGCCACGAGTGTCAAACATAGGGCCCTCCAGAAGATTTCCCGAGATCAAAATTCTGAGTAAATGAAAAAATACTTGTATTATCCAGAACATTTTTATGGCGTTGTTGTAGGATAAACCCGCACGACAGCAAATGTCGAACCCTTAGATTCTGGTTACCACGTCCTTTTTACGAGGATTTTTCCCCTATTTGACTTATTTGAATGTGTCCTCGGAGGCCGCCTAAATGTCTTCTTTTTTGAGAATTTTGGTTGATTGAGCGTGGAAATTGGCAGAGATATAGGGAATCGGCGCCAAAAAAACGGTCCAACGGGGTTTTCGGGACTTGAGCCTGAAAAATGACCTTACTTTTAGTCAACCAACGGAAAAATTTCAGAGAAATCCGGAATTCGGGATTTGAGCTGGGAAATTGACCTATTTTTCAATCAACCACAGATTCGGGAAAATTTACCATTTTCAGGATTTTACTCCAGTATTGCAAGTCTGAAAATTTTGAAAATGTGTCCTCTTTTCAGATTCCCGAAATATGGTAACCCCAACTTAGATGCCACATTATAACCACCCGAAAGCAATATTAAGTTCTAACTCTAGTCGTCCTTAGTAATAAGCGGCTGATCGACACCAAATTGAGTGGTGAAAATTGCCCATGTGGTTCAGAGATTTAACAAAACTGACCAAAAGGCAATTATACACGGGGAATTACACAGGCGTAGGCGTCTATCCGGAACCGTTGTATCCAAATTACAAATAGACATTATGATAGTTACATACAGGATATCATGCAAATATATGTGGTCGTATTGCTGTATAACTTTTAATTCAAAAGATACCCGGCTTCCGTAGCATCCTGATAGTTAATTTCATTATAATGAACGAATTTGATTACAGTTTAATATTTTGTACTCGTCAATTAGCATACGCAATACCAGCTCGCCGCACTGCGACAGAAACGACGAGATCATAATGATATGACAGCTTATATCGTGGCAGCCCGGAAGTTAAAAGCGGTTTGTGGTTACGATTACCGGTGTACAACTGCATTCAATCGGCCATTCATCCATTTGATTTGTGTGCGAATAAAGGTGTTTTTAATATGAATATTAAAATTATTATGTAGAGCAGTGATTCCCAAACTGTAAGTTGCGGCACATTAGTGTGCCGCCACAGATTCTCCGGTGTGCCGCGAATATTTTTGTAATTTTGGAAAATAGTTCATACATTTTTAAATGAGGTATACATGCTACCATGCTACCATGTGCAACTTGAAATCGCTCTAACTGCTTCACAACTGATAAATATACACACGTGATCATGGCATTGCCGATGATGTGGGTAATTGTCACGTAACCATTGGGTTGTTATGTTTCAATTAGTCTTAAAAGCTTTTCGCGCTCCGGATGAATCAACTCACAACGCCTCAACACTCTTGAAATATTTCAATAATGTTGTGTGTTGTGTTCTCGGTTATTTATAACCGAATATGTACTCGTTAACGTTTATTTTGTACCTTTACTACGGTATATTGCCCGTCTACTAGTCGTTTTTGTTATATTTACGTCATACAGATAAAATAGTTCTTATATTTCGAATTTGATTCACCCTATCACTGACGTTCGCTACTAATGAGAGTAAGCCAAAAAAATAGAGAACCACTGATGTAGAGGCTTGATAACTAACGCCCAACTGATAAAGTAAGGTAGCCTATGTATTTGAACGTACCATTTTGGCATCAATAGAATCATCAGGCCCGCAAGGGATAGAAAGGTGTGAATCCAGCTCGTGACCCGAAGTGAGTTTGACACCCCTGTCTGTGCAGAAGAATTTAAACTTTCTGCAGTCCCAAAGCAAGTTCAGCTCGCTTGAACTATACTCAGGTGGATACGTTTTCAGACTATATCTAGAAGTTTTGTAGGCTACCCAACAGTTTTTCTAGCAAAACTACTTACTTTCTACATTTTAGATTTCAAAACGCAGAAATTAGTTTGCATTACAGTTTCGCTCAATGTCATGTCAATGTCAATATATTTTTCGAAGTTTGCACAATGTCCATATCTTTAATGTCAATTAGTCATTTTGCGTTAGTCGCAAAAATCCATCTTGCAATTTTGTAAGTATAGTAACCTCCCAATAACAGCTAAAAGTATGCGACCTCTCCACTCCTCCTCGCCATATCATCCGTGTAAGCGGTGTGTTACAGAAGCCTAGAAGTGGGTCGTACTACAGGTCAGCAGCTACGGAAAAAGAGTGAAAAAAATTGTTGTGGTGTAAACGAGCATAGTAGTCGACAAACATACTGAAAACCACAAACAAACCAATTAGACTAGTTATAACTACTAACATGAGTACTTTGAGGACCTTTCCTTTTCTACTTCCGCTTGAAGTAGATTAGAAATACCTTTGAAGCCGCGGTTTCTACTAGAGGCCGAATTGAGTAGAAAGAAGAGGTATTACTATTGTTGCGACTACTTGAGTAACAATGGTGACTTCTTTGCCCTCATCTGCTTGTCGGTAGTCTTTAGTACCATCAGTGACTAATTCGACTCTCGCTGGTGCTTTCCAACTGATTAAAAACGGTAAGTTATCAGAATAAACTTGACTGGTAACAAAATATACAGTATACCATACATAATGAATTATACATGTTGGTGTGTCGGTATATCATTTTGACAGGCATATTTGATATAGATAGCGGTAGGAATAGGAATAGGACATAGTACATTTTTGTCCTTGATGTTTTTGCCGCATATACAACGACATATATACATACACATGATCTATGCATATTGCATATGCATATGCATTTTCAGTAGCTCTAGCATGTTGACATCATGTCCGAACCCTGTTCTACGACTGACTCCTCAACCGAAGCGATTTGATGACTCGACAGTTATATTGTTTTGCTTTTCGACAGTTTTATTCGAAACAAGATAATAGTCAAAGACCGTATGTTGTGAATTGATTACTAAGTCATAAAGATTCGTAATATCCATCAATTTCGTCCGCGCTTCAGAAGCACCGATGTTTGACTCGCAGGTACTTGAATGTACCGCCACACGGATCACCGAACACGGAATTCGAAACCGCGAGGTGGCATTGCGACTTTCCGTCGCATGCATCAGACACCACGCGTTCACTAGACTCGGCATGACAGTTGTTGGTCTTGATGGATACATGGGGACATCTGTAGATGAATGAACATGCCATGTTTAAATTATATCACATACAAATACACAGTTACAGTTGTTAACATTGAAACTAGCTCAATAAAAAAACGATTATAATTAATCATGTCGGTTATGTGAGGGACTGAGGGTATCGAATTAGTAGCACAAATCATAGGTCTATGGCTTAAAATGAGTTGACGGGCCGCTTTTCATACTTCATAAGACTCTGTACTCGACGGATACATTGTTTATATAGTTATATTCCAATTTATCTCAAAGTTCGAATCTTCTAATCCAAGATAATCCACCGCAGTACTTCTTATTTCTTCCACTACATTATTGGGATATCGTATCATATGATGATTACTGATGATCGTGATAATTAAGTTACAGTATACAACAAAATTACGTAATACTTGATAATATACCCTCGATTATTTGAAGTTGTCAGCTTCTCGATGTCAGTAGTAATGACAATTAAGTATTCTACGCCAATTGGTCGTGGCAAGCAATAGTGGACCTACGTTTCACCATCACTTCTGCCGTAACTTGCGCTTTCTATTATAATCTTCGTCGACTCGCCACAGTAGATATCCATCCTTTGATGCTCACACACGGTCTTGGATTTTGCTGTAGAATTAATTTGAACGTAAGGAATGCTAACGCATCACGGATTCAAGCTCGTAGTAAACATTATTATGATTAATATTACGGAGAAAAAGAAAAAGTGGCGCTTTCAACCGATGATGGTTATTTGCGACACGCTCAGTATATACTATATGAAACGTTCAGAAAAGGAAATAGATAAATCTAAAGCAACTATTCGCAGGAGAGAATAAATTCCACAACTGGCATCGTGAAGCAATGGAGGGTCAACGGATTTTGTAAAGAGAAAACAATGTTTTCATTGGCACACTGATCAATCAAAAGCGGCGATGAAATTCAAATTTACGACATCTCATTAGTAAATGCGAAACATTGTCGGGGACGCAGCATAAGGAACACAAGGGGGAGTCGATGCATCCGATCTTGAATATGTGGGAGTTAAGACGGCAATGAACTGACCAACGAAATAGACGAAAGACGAAATAGTATTCGATAATAATGATATTGTTCGTGCCGTACTGAACATGAGCGCGAAGCTACATGATGCCAGTTATTCGATGTTGCACTTCTAAACATCATGCTTCTGAAAGAGATAAAAATGAATCGATATAAAAGAGACGAACGTAAGGAAATGAAACGGAGTCGGAGACACGCAGGG
>ATSW01005892.1:0-11455 GCA_000444245.1 Botryllus schlosseri
TGTGATACGATTGTTGATATACAATGTTCTTTCCAATTCTCTACTAGTTGCTGACGATTATCCCTGACGAGTGATAGCCGAAAATATTCAGTTTAGTTTCAATATAAATATACTATTCATATATAAGTTAGTCCGACAGGAAAGTGCATGCCACTCCTATTCGAGCGGACTTGTTCCTATCAGTGATGAGGTTGCAATCAGCGATAACTCCCTGCATTTAGATTTGGACATAGAACTATTTAAAAAAGGGCGAGGAGATTCATAATATATTTTTAGGATTTGGATCCGAATTTCAAATCTGGAACACGATTTGAACTCGAAAATACCAAATCCGGCTATCTCTGCTTACCATGCGGTGATTGCTTATTTGAATCTCCAAGGCAAACGTAGCCCAGAAAGCACAAAAAACCTGGGAATGGAATTTACTCTTCACAACCATAAAACAAGCTAATTAAGTAATAGATAATTTATCTGCAGATGCAAGAAATCAGTGATTTACTGATTTTACTTTCTTGGCAGATAATCTTCTTGATACTTCCATATTGTTTGAAATAAGTCCCATTCATTGTCCTGTTGGGTCAGATAAAAAGCCTTAATTACCCAGAGCCAAGCATTGAGTTATACTGCGAGTTGTCAATGAGTGAAATTCAATCCCGCAAATATATTTAAAGCCAGAGACATGCAAATGATCAAAAGTCCATTACAACACACTAGAGCAGTGGTTCTCAACCGCCGGTCCGCGGACCGGTGCCGGTCCGTGACGACTTTTCTACCGGTCCGCGAGGTATATTAGGATTTTATACCGTAATTTCAAAATGAAAGATGTTGAAGGCTAGTCCGTTGACCTTCTTTTCATGGTTATTGCATTGCGTTTAGTTCGAAATTTACATTTCAAAATTCTCTCGTCGACAGGCATAGGCTTCCATGCCATCAAACTATCCGTTGGAATTACCAGCATTTTGGTTGTAATTTGGATATGATGATCAGGGGGCGCGAAATTTTTCACTATCACAAAGGGAGACGTGTCTACAAAAGTTTGAGGACCACTGCACTAAATCTACAATCCTGATGGGAGATCAAGAAATAACAACACGAAGATGCATCATCATTTATAACTCGCCCTAAATGTTCGAAAACACTCCCTACATAAACTCTACCGATGAATCTGACCCTATTGTCTGAGAAAGGATAACTTATTTGATAGTAATAGGCCTATGTGAAACTATACGAATAATAATGACGAAATTCATTCGTGAATCGGATAAAATTTTCGCGCTTTGCGCGACCATGTCCGATTCCAGTAGCTATTTATTCATAACTTGACCACTATGTAGCGATTTCAGTGCGTATCGTAAGACGATATGAATAAGTAGACATGGACTGTACAGTTTAACATGTGTATTTCACGTCCAGTTAGTTCATCATTACCGGTGTCCTGGAATGCGGTCGTATAGGCCATTTAGGTTATCGAATTGCAGCCGTGAATAGCAAAACGGTTGCCATCTCTGCTCTAGTACGACACTTGCAGAAAAACAGCTGCATCCATTACATTTGGGGTTGATTTCAATTTTTTATGATCCACCGGTCCGCCAAGTATCTTTTGAAATTTTACCGGTCCGCGAGGTGAAAAAGGTTGAGAACCACTGCACTAGAGAGAGTTTAGAAACATTAGCCTTCCTCTGACCCACCCTATTCGATTGAATCATGAAATAGTACGCCTAGTTTTTATTGTGTCTTTTTATATGGATGCTTCGTTGTTTTCTTGGGGGACTTGGTGAATAAACAGACTTTATGAATTTGGGATGATAACAAAAAGGAATTATCTTGAGTTGGTTTGATTCGATATTGATATCTCCAGTGCTGCATTGTCATATAACTATTGACAAAAAGATTTTCAGGTGTGTAATTATATTCACAGTAGAACTGGCTTCAAAAGCCATAGCCGGTAAGGAAAAAATGATTCTTTGGTGGAAAATAGTAGACTAACATTAGTAACATAGTATGTACGACAAGTAATGGCAATAATATAATACTACACTTCAGAAATAATGCTACTTAATAATGTAAAGATAAATAAAATAACATAGATTGATGAATTTCACCTAATCGCGTAACCGTGATGTTAATACTTTCTGGATTCCACAACAAACCTAACAACTTTGAGCTTATCATCACAAAGAAAGAAATAGGCAAATTTTAACCCAGTATTCCTGGTAGAAGTGCTGGATGCTCTGCTTGACACCGATCCAGCCATGGTACTGCTCGTGTCGGAATACATGTCCGAATCCAGCCCTTCAACACCTAAAAATGCAAGAGGCAGCCTATGCTTTCATTGTTTTGCGACATGTGCGATGCAGCTCATAAATTGATTGAGAATTATCACCGGTTTTTCAGAAATCAAAACCTTACGAATACTCACTGGCATAGCCAGGGGTCAGAAGGGTCTCTTGATGGCCAAAATAACTTGAACCTAAACATTGTGACATGGCTTCACTGCATTAAAAATTATAGCTCGTCCCTAATTTTCATCCCATCCATCCAAAATATTCATCCTGGCAGAATGAGAAATGTTTGACATTCTTGAAAAAAACGAGTTCTTACAGTCACCAATTTAAAGATTTGGAGGAAAAATGAGCAGGAAGGGGATTTCCTAGTTTTGGTATTCTATTTACATTGATTGTGAATAACATTAATATAGATCTAAAAATACCACAATTTATAAAATCAATTCATGCATGACATGCTAACACATTAAATGTCACAACACTAATAACCAGATTCACTGGAAAATTTATGTGTAATCTGCTAATCTCGATATAGGTCATTTCGTGACGTCATGCATGTTGGCAAAAGCAAATTGTGATTTGCATCGTGATAATTTTGGAAGAATGAATCATTTTAGTTGATCAATTGATTATGTGTCACAATCTTTGTCCGCTGCATACAAAGTACTGTTGCACAATAACAGCTGGTTCGAATAGTCTGATATTGCGATCAGATGGCAGCTAGCCAAGTCTCGAGAAATTAGTTACATTGAATCATGCTTAGCAATTTGAGTTGATGATGTAGCCTTACCCAAAAATTGCAATCAAGAATAATCTCAAATACATTGATAGTCATAGGAGAGTGGCTATTTACTGACAAAAAGGGCTTTCGACGTGTGCTGTATTTCAATCTGGCAATTTTCATTCCACAAATTGCTGTGCAAGGCAATTATGTATAATAATTCACATTGTCATCAACAATCCATCTACTAAAAACCATGATTCGATCGCCACCAAGTTGCAAAGCTCTCATACAATAATGGGTACCATCATAACTAAGTTTGGGACATCGTATTTCACGGTTTCGAAATCTCTAAAAGCAGGAAGAATATATGCTCTAGAATCCAATACACAATTAGGTGTGGAAAAGTACAGCGTAGCCAAGGAAATGACCTCACCATCATATCTAATTCAACCGTCATTATATGAGCAAAATCAATCATTCTCGATGACAGCATCGCACAGTAACCCAGTACGGATAACTCACAATGAGAACATAATATATTATGTGTGTCTGATGGATATAATGAGCTGTATTTAGCTCACAATCCTCACTGATAAGGAAACAGTATTGGATAACAGTAGCAATACCCGACATTACTCAAACCGAAACCATCACCCGAATGCAAAGTCGCTCAAAGATATGCATTCATAAATATGAGACAACACAGCCGGAGAAAAGAAATACAAAAATAACCCGCACTAGGAAGTTACTATACACTATTAAGTTACAACTGACATCTCATCAATATAATTATTCATAAAAATTGGATAGCTACCGTCGAACAACGCTTGCATTCGCTGTCTTTCCTTAAGCTGCCGTACTGCTTGCAATCTTTTGCAGTGTTTCACGATTGTTTCCTTATTGAACTCCAAAACTTGGCAAGTTTGGTTGTAAGCTGCAAGACAGTAATTGATTTGGATTAATTGTGTCACGCAAAACACGTGTTGTATCTTTTATCCATAGTTACATCTGAATGAATCAATCCGACACCCGGTAGGGATGGTGTGAACGTGAGGTTCACGTTCGCGTTCTGTGTGTGAACCTCGGAAATCGAGAGGTTCACGTTCACAAACGAACCTTGGTAGGCTCTGCACTGTGAACCTTTTTCATGTATTAAAATTTATCATGTTGTTATTATTACATCTATGGTTTAAATTCTTTGCATTTCAACTTCAGATCACTATATGCAAAGCGCTGGCAGCATAAAACAATTTACACTAAACGAGCAATGAGCACACACCTTGTCAATCCCAAAAGTTTTACTATGTTACAAAGGTTTGCTCGAAATATTCAGCTTTCCGGTTGTGAATATTTATTGACATTCTGCTGCGAGCTTGACCCGCAATCGCATAACATCAAGAACGAAATAAACTACGTGTAAGTCGTCAGCGAATGATGATTATTCAACCAATCATTGAAATTGATATAAAAAATTACGTCGTTGTCTGATGTAACAAAACCAAGCAGGCGTTCGGATCCATATGCGGAATATCAATGTTGTTCGGTCTGGCCCCGAATGTTAAGGCTTAGCTTACATTCCCTTGCAAGTCCTCGTCAAAATTGTTGGCAAAGCGACGGACGATATTGATTTTTTGGGATTAATATAGCATTTGATTGCTCCAGTTGATACATTTTTTGACGTTTAAAAAGTCAGCAAGTACTTCAGTATTGTGGCGTAATGTGAACTGAGTCGTCGATATGGTATATATGTGTACATTAATATATCACTACACAGACATGTAGGGCTGGAACTAGCAATGCGACGTCACGTGACGTCATAAGGTTCATGTTCGCGGTCACACAGAACCTTTCAAAAAGGTTTGCGTTCACACAAACCTGAACCTTTCAGGGGTTCGCACCATCCCTAACACCCGGCTAGAAAACGTGGTGTGTGACGATGTTTTGCGGCATAACGTATAGTACTTGGGAGCGGGGTGTTTAATTCCATTGCGATTGAGATTCTTTCAAATTCAACAAATTATAATTAGTTATATACATATGATTTTTCTCACCAGCTTTTATCGGCTTAGTCCACTTTAGGAACACACTTCTACTCCTACTTCTGCTCGTACCACAAATTTTACTTGTACTGGAATGACATCCTGGGATATCTAGATAACTAGATATCCCTGGTGACATCAATGAAATACTGCTACCACTACCATCCCTCTCAACGGACAGGCGATCAAACAATCATGGCCTCGTCTGCCTATTTGTCAAGACATCGAGACGCAAATAGTTTTTGTAAAAATTCTGGCACATTTGATTCCATATTTGAATGCAAGCATAGTAGCCCCCATGAGTTACTAAACATTAAAATAATGTTAGAAGGATATTCACTGCGGTTTCTTGTAGATATATTCCAAGTATATTCAATAAAAGAGTAAAGTTTAGAAAAAAAAAACACAATTTGGAAGGCATAGGCAATACTTATTTGTGATGTCAAAGAGGAGGGGGGGGGGGTTGTTTGATTGAAAGACTACTACAGGTCGTTGCGACTCCTTCCTGTCTTCTTATGCTATTGCAATCTTGTGGTGTTTCAAAGTGATGAAATTAATAAACTAAACTGAAGCGAATGCTGAAACAGGGTGCCATATCACACCGTTCGCTCTTAAGTACCCAGAATACATAGATTGTTATTTGCCAATATAGACAAATAAAAGTCCCCAGCATTACGGTGGAATACATCCTAGCAACATTTCAAATATTAATTAGTTACGAGCAGGGCTATGTAACGAGTCGTATCTAGCTGAAGCTAATTAGAACACCAGATATCTACCGAATAATTCAGGATGGCCTAACCATATGGCGCAATGGTATGGTACAAGACTGCTACCTGTTTAGGCACAAGACACAAGTTTGGTTTAGGTAAAAGTCATCAGCTTATAACTGAATATTTCAACAGTGCCCCGCTTAATGCCATTGTATCGTATTATAATCTTAATGCAGTGGAGATGAATTCACATTTCCAAAGTGTGAATTTGACGAATCTCTGTGAGAGGTATCCATTATTAACAAATAGACGCTAAAAATTCCATTACCCTTTTCCCGTCGGTATTATGGCACGCGGCATGCATATTTGATAAGTGAAAAACGACCCCGGTTAACTGTTAATCACAACAGTAAAGGCCCGCTTATCCTTATAGGATCAAGCTCCCAAATAGCTGTGCCGACGGTGCATATAATTTTCTCATTAAATTATTCTCTTAATCTTCCTCTCTATTACTGATAAGGTGTCCACAGTGGACCAATATACTCCCTAAGCTTCGGATCACGATGTCATTCTCCATAACGCCCCCTTTGTCATGTCTTCTTTCAAAACATCTGAATATTTCTTAAGGGCGGTGATCATGAAGCTAGCTTATCCAGTAGAAAGCTAATCCTCTGATCTGTTAATCGTGGCCCGTAAAGTTGGATAAGATTTTGCACGAGGATTATCCCAAGTCGCTTGGTAAAACTTTCAATCCAGCGAAATAGGCTGCCACGTTCAACTGTTTTTAATCGGACAATTAGCATTCTTCGGATCAGCTAACTCTATGATCTCCGCCCTCAAACTGCCTTCCTCTGTACCACTTATCTGGGAATGGTACTCCTACTTTTATTCTGGCACATCCCTCCTTTGCACACACTGCACAGTGCACACCATACTACGTGATTCTAGCTGCTCTAACTTTTGATCCGAGCGGTTTGACATGAACTGTGCGTCGGACATGTCTATTTCCTATAGCTGGTAAAAGTACTCTCAAGTATCAGTAATGACTAGGGCAAGTTTTTGCAATTTTTGCAACTTTTTTTACAGCTTCCAACAGCTTTCTAAATACTCAGAAGTTATGTAGTATGGTGTTTTAAGATGTTTGGAGGAATCCTATAGTGCAACTTTTTGCAACTTTTCTCCAGACAATTTTGTTCAACTTTATTAATATTTCATGCACCTTTTTTCGATTTTTCATGTAAATGTTTGCAAGATTTTTTTGGATTTTACACACATCTACCTTTTTACTGGCAATATTTGGCACTATATGTAAATGGATCGCTTGATTATTTCACTGTCGCTTAAATTTGAGAACCTTTCTGATTTGACGTGTATTCAGGCTGAAACACCGAAAATTATATTTTACCTGGGTCGATTTTTTCAGGCTATTGATTT
Source organism: Botryllus schlosseri (assembly GCA_000444245.1). Lineage (NCBI taxonomy): Eukaryota > Metazoa > Chordata > Ascidiacea > Stolidobranchia > Styelidae > Botryllus > Botryllus schlosseri. The sequence continues at coordinate 7,196 of ATSW01005892.1, forward strand.
TATTGAAGTCGTTAACACTGAGCTTTGCTGCAGTGCCTTGGATAAGGATCGATTTTAGTGTCTCATACTCTCATAATTTCAAGGAATTTGTCCATAAATGCAACTTTTTAGTGTAACTCTTGTGAAAAATAAATGCAACTTCTTACTGCAAATTTTGTTAAAAATAAGTGCAACTTTCGTCGGATTTGACTGCAACAAAAACTTGCCCTAGTAATGACATAAATTTCTACTTGAGGACAGGTAGAAGCAGCAATTCTTAATATGTTCGTTGGCCTTACAACTACTAGAAAGCCCCCGTGTGACCATGACCAGTGATTTCAATGCACTATTAACATCAAAATTATCCTGCTTATCAAAAAGGTTGCACAACCCTTGATACAAATGATTGGACACGTTTTCCACAAAACCAATGGATATCTCAGCATCGCGAGTGACCAGAGATAAAACGAGCCAAATTTTCTCCTTATCCTACAGTGGATCGATACAGCTGGTACTTATTGAAAGTGACAGGTAGTGGAAAAATGCTCCATGAATGTGGTCCATCTCTGTCAAAGTATGGTTAAATAAGATCGCACAGTGCTCAGAACCAGAGAGAATGATCTACAATGGTGCACAAGTAGAGATAGAAAAATAGATGTGGCTGAAGTAATCAAGTACTCAAGACTTGGCAAGTGAGAAGAGTTGGTGCAAATAGTCAACGCTCTCCCCTAACGGCACAATATCTTCAAAAAAGAACAGCACGAAAGTACCGACAAAGGACACGAAGAAGAGAAGAAAATGAAAGAGCAAGGAAGGTGTTATTATCAATTGATCTCAGTAGGCCGTGTGATTGTCAGATTGATGGACCGCACATGAATAATTTTGACATCTTCCCATATGTTCATTACATCACAGTGTGTCTGGTGTGCAGAATTGTAAATTGTGCCTCCTGGGTGGATGACTAGTACCGATGGATATATTTATTGATATTAATATTGATTTAGCAGTTTTACAGTAGTTTGGGATAGCACATCACAGACTTTGACTTGATATTCTCTCTATCTGCCTCCTGACAGTTCAAATAGGTTCTATTTAGAAGCCATATCTTGTCACCATGACGACAAGGCTATATCGTTCACAACGCGCGTTATGGTTCACTCACCTTCAGCAATGGCGGGTCTGATTTGATTATCGATCAATTCGATCTTGGCATACTTTTCCGAGATGCAGACTGCTCGCGCCCACATATGACCGTGCAATGCTGCCTCCAAGGCGCCTTCGATATCTCGAGCGTGGTATTCCAAGATATCAACGGCATCTCGGTAGTCGCCTCTCGACTTTGCTCGATCTGAAATTTTTAAATAGTTTATATTCGTATTCCCTTGACGGGCAGTGTTTTGATACCAGTTTACTAGAAGATTGTTAAATTCATGTTGTTAGTGTGTGTGAGAGAGAGAGAGAGAGAGAGAAAGACAATGTTCAGTGATCTGCATAGTGAATCACTCACCTTTAGGACTGGTTTTGCTCACCAGCGGCTGGTTGCATGGAAAATAGCTAGCTGGGAGGAGGAGGAGGAGAGAGAGGACATAGACATATTTTGTCCTTGATGTTTTGCGGCATATACACCGACTCATGATATACATACACGCGATCTGCGCATATGCATATCATGAGTGCATGATGTGCATATGCCGCAGGACAAGGAAGGTGCAGATATAGCCTTTTACGGCTTTCTAAGTCTTGCACTATCCCTCCATGCTAACCCAGTAATGCATGAGCGCCAAGCAGGTAAGTCATGGATACCAGTGTTACCAATCAGGTCTTTGGTCTGACCCGGCCGGGGATCGAACCCACGACCTACCGATCGAGATGCCGGACACTTTACCATTACGCTATCTCGTCGAAATAAACCTATTGGATACTATTGGATTTTGAGACCATTGGTGTAACTGCTGAGCGACTGTTGAAGTCTTTAATCACTCATGTTCCTGTGCGGAGGATAGAATATCAATAATTTTTCTTACATTTCTCATCTATGCCTGCTCTCTGAAGCACAGAAAAATAATTACAAAGGTACATCAATACCGGCCTTTGACAGTGTGAAATATTCTCAAATTGGAATACTAGTCGATAATCAATGGTACTAATTAAAGCATTGTCGAAGAGGTGTATACGTGAGTCGATATTCCATCGGACTAAAATATCATCCCATAGTAGTTATGTCAATATTACTGAATGTGTGTTCTAGTTTAGAACAATGCCATACAAAACAAGCCAAATAAGCAAATAGTCAATACACAAATACAGGTAAATAGACCGAATATTAAGAGAAACGTAGATTGGAACTAGCTAGCATTTGTTAGAAATACACAGGCCACACACAACCTATATAGATCCTTTAAAATTGATATATACTCAAATTCCTCAGCCAAAATCGAGGTTTGAATGGTACATGCGCTGAAGGGAGACAAAAATTGTTAATATTTACTTTTTCACATATCATCCCACATTGGCACGGCATAGCACGAGCTATTTAAACACAAAGAGATATTTACTCTCTATAGAGCATTTGGCATTTTCATATTGCTTGACATCTCACTGTAAACATGCCGAGATGAAAATAGTTATAGCAAACGAGGCATAGGCGGCCGGTTTGCCCACGATGATGACATCGTGTTTGTGTCCTATTCCTCGTGGCAAATCATTTCTCCAAGTAGATCGAGTTGGTTTCAAATCATACTAGGCGGCTACGTTAGAAGAGCGATATCCTCCCATAGTTTTGAGAATTTAAATTCCAAAATTTTTGTTGTATTTGTCAGAAACTTAAAAAGCAGTAAGTAAACTGGTTTGAAAAAAATAATCAAGCAGAGGTAGACCAAGACCAACCGACAGTTGAGTATCGTAATCCATGGAATGAAATACTTTGTTAGCCAACCATCTCTGCATCTTGATGCTTATAGGAAATTCTCATCGCATTCACACCACTTTTGTGGCAAAAGGAGTCCTGCCAATTTAAGTATTTAGGATTACCGGCAATTTTCCGAGCCCGCCGAGAAATTTCCTCGGGTTGAAGTTTAATCTTGTAAGCCACCGACATGGTCACGAAATAATTGCTAGAACTGGAATACGAATCCAAGGCTCTCTGGAACTCGCCACACCGAAGAAACATGTTTCCCGCCTGAAATACCGTACGGATGAATATCACAAATGACACCGTACCTGCGTTGGAGTACACAATTCACTCGAAATAGGATTTATCGCAGTTGTCAGGCACCAAATCCGATAATGCACACACTGATTGTTGACGTCAAAGCTTAATTTTGTGTTTGATCACACCGATTCGAGTAATCGAATCCAAATGTGACGTTATATATTATTGTCCTTCACGTTTTTTGCGGCTTATACAATAAATATACATATACGCATACACACGATATGTGCATATGCACACCATGAGTGCATCCATGCGTTGTGTTTACAGGTCTATGCCACTGGACAAGGAAGGTGCAGAAAGAGCCTTGCAAGGCTTTGCACGAACTCTCCATGGTATCCCCGGAAATGCTGATCGCCAAGTATGGAAGCCATGCATCTCTCGAATCCAATTGAAGAATTAATTGTGATAATTCGACTACAGGACTGTAGATGATTTTTACGAATGCCGAAATAATACAGCCCATACCACTAAGAGTTATATTTTCAACGTTTCGACAACGCTTTCCCAGCGTGGAAGCCTTGAAACCCACGATTGTTCAAATCACAGCACCTAAAGATGCAGCATGAAGCTACACCTGTTAGTGGAAATGCCATTTCCGTGAAGTCATGATCAATGCACTGGAGTGTCACAAAGTACAATGAAATACGTGTGGTCGGAAAACTATCAATTAGTTTTAACATGGTGAAGAACTGGCATTTCTTTTTGGTCGCATAAAAGGTATATATTTGAACTTTCCGCATTTTCAATCCTCTTATGACGTTGCAATGAGTGATACTCGACACCAAGCATAACATTAGATTCAAAATCTAATCACTCAGGTTCTTTATTTATACAGCCCTGGTGATATTATAATCGAATCATCATCACTAGGGCTTTTCTTTTTACCTAAAAACCAAAGAATTTTACCTAAAAAATCAAAATTTCAACTTTTTTAGACATTAAAAAAATTAATTTTGACCTCAAAGTATGTAAATAAGGTGTTTTCCCACAAAATCTCAGAATTGTACTACTCATCTTCATGTCTGGTTTGAGCTGTCTGTCATTACGAAGCTTAGTCGGAGACACGC
>ATSW01005894.1:0-10956 GCA_000444245.1 Botryllus schlosseri
TTTCGAAGGTAATTTGATGATTTCAGACTTAATTTCAACTCAATGACTGGCCTTGACCACTACACTTTTCAATCCTAACAACTACGTTTCTACGATATTGTCACTGCATTATATGGTAAAGCTAAACTTAGACGCATCTTGCTGTATTTTAATTTGCCAGCATGCGCAACAAAATATGATACGCACTACAGCAAAATAAATTGAACTAACCTAGCATTACACTAAACTACATTCGCCCCTGTTATTCATAATCCCTAAGGGTTACTATGATATCACAGCAGGCATGGTGTGTTAAGTGAAACGAAATACATACAAGCTCGCTAAAATACATTCAGACTTGCGTTTGAAAATACTTCATACAACGTTGTAAGTATATAAAAAAAACGTCAATTTGAATTACCCCCCAAAAAATTCGTAAATTACTCTTTTAGGGGTAATTACCCCCGGGTTAGAGCCACGTGCTAGAGGCTCTCATTGCAACAGGCAGGCTGCTACGCGGCTGTGCAATAAATCGTCGGAGCTGAGGAATAATCCTACATAACGAACCATGAATATACGCCAGGGATGTCAAACTAAACTTTCTCGCTGGCCGGATCCAAAACTCCAGATCGCTAGTAAATCTGAACACTTGTTAGGAATGTGCTTCATACTACAAGCCTTTTTCCATCTACACTCACAATTGCCCCGCGGACCAGATTAAATCTCCTGGCGGGTCTAATGCTTTACATCCCTGATGTAGGCTGTATCAGACGTTAAAATAAATCTTCAACTGCGCGGGACCATATGATCTCGATTTTGGCCGTTTTCTGATCAAGCACTTAACGCATACAAGAACACAAAATTAGTTCAACGCCACGTCCATGCAAGTTTCGTGTTGAATTTACTTTTAATCGCCATTGTGCCAATGCTATCAAGTTGAAACTTAGATAACTATGATCACAGGCGTTGAGATTATCGGATCTTTCTTTCATTCCATTAAAAGGATCACAGGGTTGAGACTGCCAAGGTTCATTTACGAATACGTACGTTCCCGCATATGACACACGACTCTGGGGACCTTGTTCGCGATTTTGTCGACTTCACTTTTTAATCGAAATTCTTCCCTTTGCTGTTAACCATGGGTTATGATAGGCTATAGGCGATTCTGTTTACGTCAAATAATTAATGGACTGCGACCCTTCCAATATTTTTAATTCGGCTCAACACAATTTGCTGGCGTTCGTGCCGGATCATTCGGTCAAAAAGATTGAAGTAGTGTATATCAGGATATATGAATTTTTCTAAGCTAATGGAAACGAAAAAGACTCGACTTCTACCACACATCCCCACACCGCAAAATGTTCCTGTGGTATACCAGGGGGCGAATACCCACCGCTTAATAACCGATTTTTGGGAAATACTGCTTTTCGATATAAAATCAATATTATTCATACTGTCAGCACGTAACCTATTTAACTGTTTTCCTTTAAAATGTTTGTACTTTTCGTCATGACGACTCTTGTAATGAATTTAATATCGTCTGTTTATCCTGTACACTACACCAAAAGAATCAAAATTGTATTGTTGTTTCTTCACAATGCAATTCCGAAGTCGTAATATTCCATGTCAATTATTATCGAGAAACGCGCGTCCTTTTCGCATGATACACATTATTCACTACGCCAGATCTGGCTCACGGACAATGTTCCCTCTAAGCTGCGCACGCGCGCAATTGCACACAATGCACAGTGCTGACACGGTCTATGCGTACAGAAAATATAAGCTGCGCACAAAAAAATCCGAAGTGATGACTTTTTTTTAATCGTTACGCACTGTTGTCCAAGGGACCGCGCTGTGAGTTGGTGAGGGCGTGCAGGCTTGTGAAAAATTACAAGGAACATTGCTCACGGACCGCCTAGATATTCGATATATTCCTGAATTACATGCCATGTCAATTCAACAATGAATTAATCAAACGGAATATTTACAAACATGACTTTCATGAGCGATGTTCCCTCTAAGCTGCGTGCGTGCGCGGCCGCGCGCTGCTGGCAAAGACGCCGCACACAAAAAAATCTGTGCCGCGCACGATGAAGCCGAAGTGATCCAAGGGACGGCGCAGCGAGTGGGTAAGTGCCCGCAGACCCGCGAAAAATCGGAGGGATCATTGTTCACGAGGATCATCAACGTTAAAAGAATTACCTCAGAACACATTACCGCGTGAAGTCCGCGGTCGTGGGTTCGACATTTCAAGTCCGACTCTTTTCCTCGCAAATGCCAAGTGGTATTTACTAAACTTCCGTCGCAAATCTTCAGTGTGCCTTGATGCAATAAGTGCCATTGAATCGATGACATTCTGTGCCTCATGAGACGAGACTAGCGCAAAACGAATGTTCTCTAACGCAGCAACGAAACCTTCAAACCTGAATGAAAAGTGACCGATTGAAGCTACAAGTCGGATTTGGAGTCCGGGCGCTCTAACAACGCGATCCTTGAGATTTGAATATATTTCTTTTGTTACACTGTACGGCCAGGTCCACCTAGCTTCACGTGCGTAATACTCATTTCTCGCCGAACTCATCGTTAGTCGAATTATATTACATTTCAACACTTCTGATTCAATGAGCATGCATATTGTAACATAGCCGGCACCCGTAGGACCAGGTAAGCCGCTCTCGGTAGTAGTAGCAAATATTGAAATGTTGGCTTTGAATATCTGTGAATATCGTGAATATCTGTTGAACTTCGGTCAGTTAACTCTAAGAAACAGACTTGCAGAAACTACTCAATTTGTAAAACTCGCAATTATAACTATAACCAGAACCACCCGATTTTTAAAATCTGCAACTAGAACTAGAACTAGTCAATTTTCAAAATCCGCAACTAGAACTACAAATACAACTATTCAATTTTCATAATCAGCAACTAGAACTAGAACTACTCAAAAAACCGGTAGTTAGTTGACCATCAACTATCTAGATGGGTAGTTTGTACAAGTCTGTCTGAGTAGCTTTACTGGTAGTCTTACAGATTAAAAAACATATGCTGGGCACACATGTGGTAGACTTTTGTTTTGTGATTCACTGAAAATTAGGGGTTCCCCGAAGGGTTGTAGATTACGGTAGGGCAGACCTGGGCATTTCACGGTTCGCGGGCCAAATACAGACTATACGTGGGAACTGCGGAGACAATTTCAAAGAATAATAAAATCTGTCCCAAAAGACTCTAATAATTCATGTTGATTTACGAAATAATTTGGATTCACCTTCGAGCTTTTTCCATTCTGAACTTTTATTTCACTTTTTGCAAGAAACATGATTATAATAATGCACATCACATCATTTGACATGCCATGAGAAATCATCTTGCGTGTCACTTTAGGCACGCGTGCCAGGGATAGCCGATCCCTGGCGTAATCTATATTTATAATAAATTCGATATAAGATAGAATATTTCAAGTTGGGATTATGACATAACCACGAAGTTACTTGGCTGAGGCAGCGAGAAGACGAATTTGGAAAACCTGCCAGCGAAATTACCAAAATAACAGGACGATTTTACCATAGTGTCCTATACGGCGTGGACACAGTGATACTGATCGGCTCACTGCATTTGGGATACGTCATACTTTCCATTTGACCAAAGGCAACTTCGCGGTCAATTTTAGCCGGCTTGCCGAGCGCTAATCTCGATGAAATGGGTATCAATGGAAAGCTGCTGCTGTACTGATTACGAAAAAATAAACTTTGTTCTGCTCGTGGTCCTGGAACCTCCCACAATCAGTCTTGAAATTTGCACTGTTATCGAGTTTGGCATGTGAACGCAACAGTGATGTCTGGCTCTTTCTTCTTAGCTTCACCGGGGTTTCACTCTTGTTTCGCCAGACAGAACTGTTGCGTCACAATGGCAAACTAAATCACAATGCAAATTTCGAGGATGATTTTGGGGGGTTTCAGCACCATGAGCTATACATAGGCCTAATTCATATTTTCGTAAACAGTACAGCAGCAGCTTTCCATTGATACTCATTGTATCGAATATAGCGGTCGACAAGCTGGTCAAACATGATTCTAAAGTTGCCTTTGGTCAAATGGTAAGTATGACGTAACCCGAATGCAGGGAGCCGTTCAGTGTCGCTGTGTCCACACCACACAGGACACTATGATTTTACCAAGCTACACACCACTCGGGATAGTGACCAAGCTATAAAATCCCACACATTTTGGTGTTTTAATAGAAAGACGTGTCGATGGGATAGTGTGATTAAAAAGAGTTAACAATGTTTCCTGTGAACTATTGTTTTGAATAATTACTTGGGATAAGTATTAAATTGGTACTTTGACTCTAAATTCCCAATTGCCTGATAGAAACACATCGACCCAGAAGATTGTGTTAACCCCTTACTTCATTGCTTTCAATTTATAAATTATTAGAAATTAATACACCGCCGAATATAGTGCAAACTTTTGACTTAGCTCGCCAACGTATTTCCTGCCTTTCATTCTCATGACATAGTTGCCCATCTGTGACGTAGGAGTTGCCGAGTCAATAACAGTTAAGAACCATAAAGAATTGGATTTCATTCCCCTAGTCAACACATTAATTTTAATTTTATCGGAAATATCAGACATTGAATCGAAATTCAAAAGAACAGGATTCCGAGTTTGGAATGAGAGAGGTTCCGACCCTATGAAGCCATACGCTGGCTACGCCACTGTTAGCAGTGATGGCTCTGAGCGACCAATGGCTGCACAAACAATATTCAACAGAACACCTGCATCTCAACTCGCCCAAAACCGCGACACGCGTTTGCTAGTTGTTCGGCAACTAATATTTTTTTCAAATGTGCAACTATAGAACTAGAACTAGACGAAATACTAATAATGTGGTAACTTTGCTAATCTTCGAAGTTATATTGAAATGTCTGTCTTGGCCTTCCTATAGTCTCGAGTCATATGTATTGGTTCGAGTCGTTACAAAAATTGACTCGGGTCAATATTTGAACAAATGACTAGAGTCATGTCGAATCACCAAAACTCGCGAGTCGTTCACGATTCGAGTCATAACAACCTTTATTCACGTTATTATCGCAAATTAAAGCTGTAATACCAATGTATTCTTCGGCGATGTGACATTTCTACTGTTTTGGCACATCAATCAATATATTTAAGTGGGTATTGGAATGTTACAATATTTGAAGGTAAATCTAACGCTGATTTAATTTGACTTTGGTAATGACATGAACAACAGCCCGGAGTAGCCTATGCCCGAAACGCGGATTAGGCTGTACCGCTCCAATGCTCTGATATAAGATCTATCTTCCTTAAATTTTAAAATATTCTACCTATAATTGTGTCACGCCAAATGTCCGCCAGCTGCAAAATTATACCGCAACAGCTTTCACGACGTCCATGATGCATTCGTATTCTCACATGGTGTCTATAATCAATTAATTTGACAGACTATGTCAAGTGCAGCAACAATTTTATTCAAAAAATTATTTCGTGTCAGGCGTGATTCAAAATAATAAATAACATTCCACGATGCGTGTGGGATGCCAGTCTGCAAGGTCCCGTCAAATAAGCCTAATTTGAAATAAATTGAATATACTCCTATTATCGGTGCTGCGGCCTCCGGCGCCATGAAAAAACTAGGGAATTGGCCCGTGAGCACATTTGAGTTTGAGACCCCTGGTTCAAGGCATGATGCGCTTAGTTTTGTCTATATTGTGGCAGCTTTACGAGTTTACTATTCTTTGTTAAATTTCAATTTATTTCTTTTTTCATGTATGGGTGGAGTAGACTTATAGATGATAAATTGTTCGTGACCACCCTGCGAAGGAGGCCGTGGCCCTCAGGTTGGGAACCCTTGTGGTAATTGGTCTGAGTAGAGCTCAATTAAGTAATTTTAAACGTTGGTTTATTTCGCAGACTTTAAGCAGTTAATCTTAGGCGGGCACTATCGAAATTGAAAGTTGCGTATTCGCTACAAATGCAAAATGACTAACTAAACTGCGAATAGTTTCAATAGACTCGGTATATGTGTTCAATTACGGGCTGTAAGTTTGGCGTAAGCTTTGGCTATTTTGAATGACTGACTCTCACGAGACTTCCTATTTTTAATACATCGTCATCATGAGACCAACTGTATTGACGCGCATTTTTTTGCACTCTAGTCACCGCGTATCCGTATTATGACATGAAACAAGCGATGAGTCACACTGGTAGAATCGGCATAGCAAGTATTTATGAAGCAGATGAAGTTTTGAATCTTTCCGTTTTCTGTGCTATGAAAAAATGATAGTGTTCAATCGCGGTGTTAAACATTTTTCATCACCGTAAATTTGGCAGCAACTTTACTATAAATAATTTATAGTTGGACATGTAGTTGTAGCATATGAAGATAGGTTGGGAGTTAAGTTGAGATGACATTGAGACGGAGTTTAAAAAAACTTATATGACAGATATCAAATGCAAGACACGTCTCACTAAGCAGGTAGAGACAGTTCGAATGAGTTTTTTCTATTTTCATTCCTATATTGCAATATTCATTCATGTATAACAGGTTCTTACTCCAGCTGTCCTGTGATTCTGTTTGAACGCGTACATTCAACAAGACTCACTCATCCCATTGTCTTACCACGTTTCGCGCGGCGATTATGCAAATTGACGTTCGCGATTATGACTAGCGTGACCCACTCACTTCTTGATCGATCATATCAACCTAGGGTTGCCATACGTCCGGAATTTCCCGGACATGTCCGGAATTTCACTGTTCAAACTTGCGTCCGGAAGGAATTTCGAAAATATTGGTAAATGTCCGGAATTTTGAAGGTTTGACGTAGGCTCATAATTTTTTCATTAATCAACATACTAACATTATTTTTTACTAACATTATTTATGCTACATGATATTTTTCTACGCGCTACGCGCGATTTACCATCACATTAAATTTTTATTATGGGGACTACCACCCTCTCAAAAACTGCAATAAAATATAAATAAAACTAACCTTCATTTACTGCAGTGGTTCCCAACCTTTTTCCACCCACGTGCCATTTCGAGGTTTTATGCAGTGCTCGCGTACCACCTAAATAATTATTACTTAAGTTACGCGCGCCGAAGGCGGTCATAAATGTTTCCACCGTGTTGAGCTGCTCAAAGCAGTGAACTGTCCATTTTAAAGCGCAGTATATGATTCCTGTAGTGGATCCATTTGGAATTCTCACGGTCAAATATATTAAAACGGAATTTGGTTAGGTACAAATACCAATGCTTTACGACTAAACCTCTTCCCCATAGGATGTCATAGGTGCGATTGACCCTACCCACGACGACGACCTTGCCACTGCGACGACGGCTTCAAAAAAACTCAAAATCAACCCCACCTGAACTAATAACTCCTCTCGGTCGAAAAACAAAATCTACTCGCGTACCACCTGGAAGACCTTCGTGTACCGCTAGTGGTACGCGTACTACAGGTTGGGAACCACTGATTTACCGAAATAAACCTAATTATAATCCCAATTATAGGAAGACGGTATATTCCTAGAGATAGTTAGAGCCATTTAAATGCTTTATTCAAAGATAGTGGTTCCAAACGTGGGGGTCGTTTGCCTTTATTCTGGGGTTCGCGAAGATGTTGAACGTAATCAGCTTCCAAAATAGCCCGTTAGTAAGTCTGACCAAAGGTGCTGACTTCTTTTAGTAATCACATTATAGGACACTATGATCACACCACTGGATGTGGGGTGTTTATAAAGATCCTTGGTGCGCAGTGGCATAGGGCTCATAAACAATCTTATCGATGTGACATGAACATGACTCAACGATGTGTACAATTACACTCCCTGTATTTTCGAAGTCATTATCCTTCACGACCTCTACCGCTAACACTTATCATGTGGGCGAAGAGAGGATAAAACTATATAGCAATATGGAAGTTAACCAATATTATTGACACAAGTAATTCAAAACATTTAAGGACCAGATACATATACCAAGCCTCCCCCCTCCCCCCAGAAGTTGCATCAAATACCCTATGGTAGGTCCAAAATCATTGTTTATGTTGTGTTCCTCTTAAACTATTTCTTGATCATATACCGAAGAAGGCTATACCGATGCAGCACAAGTACGACCACGTTTATTCACGACCAAAACTTAACAGAACTACGACATACGAAATACTAACGACGGTAGGAACACAGGAAAACAATCAACGAGCATGAGTCATCATTGACAAACGCAAAGCAATTCCACAACACCTCCCTTCTAACTTGAGAGTTATTACAAATCAAGCATAACTCTCGGTTTACGAGTTCGTTTGGAATGTCTCGGGTTATGAGGTCCATATTCCGGTAATTCACGGACTTCCGGAGAGGCATGACGCATTGCCACGATATTGTTTCTCGGAGGGCTTACTACCCTTCGATAATTAAAAGCAGGTACATCAGGTGTGATGCCAGGCTCGCTATCTTCTTCAATTCCATACCTTGGTCGAAGTTGATCAATGTGTCTTCTCCACGTAGGACCACGCGAATGAACCATAACATTGACGCTGCAAGAACCAAATACCTTGGTAACTGTCGCAGGTACCCATTTGGGCTTTTTATTCTTCTTCGGCCCATAATACAGAGCATAACAAGGTGTGCCAACCGTGCATCGATTGACTGAAGCCTTTACTTGCTTCTCAACTTCTCTCACTTGCTTGCCTTGAGCTGCATGAGCTGGAGATGGCAGTAGCGTATCAATCATTGTTCGAATTTGTCTGCCATTGAGGAGCTGACTCGGAGATAATCCACTTGCAAGCGGTGTTCTCCTGTACAACATGAGGAATTCCTGTAATGCGGCCTTGGCCGGCAAACTTGATTTGCGTAGTGCGCGTTTGAATGAGTCAACCAGCTTTTCTGCGGCGCCATTCGTAGATGGGTGATACGGTGCACCCGAAAGGTGGATAATTCCTCTTTCTTTACACCATTTCTGAAACTCTTCAGACTTGAACGTACTTGCATTATCGGACACCATGGTAAACGGATATCCAAAATGTGCAAAGTCCTGTTCAAGTAATCCGATCGTTTCCTTGCTTGAAACGGAATTGGTCGGGTGGATGCATGGATATTTGGAATACGAGTCCGTTAATACGAGCCAATTGATTCCCATGAATTCGATTGCATGGTCGACATGAACTCTCATCCACGGCTTCTCAGGTAACATCCAAGGATGGATGCTTGCCTTCTTAGGAGCGTTCTGATTTTCACAGCATGAAACACATCTGTGACACGTGTCCACAATATCATTGTCCATTCGCGGCCAATACACAGCACTACGAGCAAGTTGCTTCATGCGTTGCATTCCAAAATGTCCCAAATGAAGAATATCCAACACCTTTCTTTGCAGACTCGAGGGAATTACGATTCTCGCTCCAGAAAACAAACATCCGTTTTCAACAGATAAACATGTGGATATCTTACGAAAATCTTCAACCGAATATCCTTGATCTTTGGTGATGACAACATTTTCTGGCCAGCCCACTCTGGTGTATCTTATCACAGCATAAATGACAGGATCTTTGCTGGATTCTTTTGCCAATATACCAGGATCAGAAGGATTAATCTGTTGGCTCACAGTACGTACTGTGCTAACAATGTTCATATTGTCCTCTTCCTCCCCTTTATCAAATACGGAGTCATGACTGAACGGGAGTCGAGTCAATGCATCAGCATTACCGTGTTGCTTTGTATTACGATATTCAATATCATAATCGTATTGGTTCAAAGTCAGTGCCCATCTTGCCAGACGATTTGCTGCGAGGGCCGGTATCGCTTTGCTTGGTCCAAACAATGCCAGTAGAGGTTTATGGTCAGTAACCAATATAAACTTTCTTCCATACAAGTATTGATGATACTTCTGGAGAGCAAAAATGATAGCCAAAGCTTCTTTGTGAATCTGGCTATACCTTCGTTGAGTTTCCGTCAACGTTTTGGACATGTAGGAAATTGGCTTCTCAGAACCATCTTCAGAACGGTGAAAAAGTACGCAACCAATTCCTACTTCCGAAGCGTCACATGATAATCCTAACTTCTTTGTTGGATCAAAGTGAACTAGGAGCAAATCTGCACATAGCATTTTCTTCAATTCTTCGAATGAATCTTGCTCATCTTTACCCCAAAACCACGGGATTCCCTTTCTTGTAAGACGGTGTAACGGTTCCGTCACCGCTGACAGATTGGGTAAAAAATTACTGTAGAATTGTACTTGGCCCAGAAATGATTTGAGACCAGAAACGTTAGATGGAGCAGGCATTTTCAACACTGCCTCCACTTTCGAACCTTTGGAAATACCGGCACTTGATAATTTGTGACCTAGGTATTCGACTGACGGTTGTGCGAATGTGCACTTTTCTCTTCGGCATCGGAGACCTTTGTCTTGAAGTCTCTTCAATAACGCACGGAGATTATTCATGTGATCGGCGGCGTCGACGCCGCTGACCAAAATGTCATCCAGGTAAACAGCTACACCTTTCAAGTCGGCAGTCAGCTGATTCATGATTTCAGTGAAATAACCTGGTGCTGAAGAGATTCCGAACGGTAACCTCATTTGCAGCAAGACCCCACGATGTGTGCTGAGAGCAAGTCTCTTTTGACTCTCTTCACTCAGTTGAACTTGGTTATAGGCATCAGCCAAGTCAATCTTCGTAAAACCATATCCACCGCCCAATTTCTGCATGAGCTCTTCCGCGAGTGGAATAGGTTGTCTATGCGTTTCAAGTTGCGAATTAACTGTAACAGAATAATCGCCGCACACACGAATCTTTCCCGATTTACTACCAGGAAGCGATCGTTTACGAATTGGAATAACAGGCGTACCATAATCATTAAAATCGACAGGTTGCCACACACCTTTAGCTATCCCTACATCATACGCTTGGGATAACTCATCACGGATAGCAAACGGTACTGGGCGATATTTACAGAAAAT
>ATSW01005896.1:0-10503 GCA_000444245.1 Botryllus schlosseri
TACATATATCTAACATTAAAACTTTGTTTGTCTACATATACAAATATAATAAGGACTTGGAGGAAAACTTATATAATACATACGCGTGTAATCGCTTCCATCGATATGCGTGATATTATATATCATCGGGACTATTGGCACCAGACAACACCCAAGCTTTGAGATCATACGGAATGCCTTATTTACAAAAATTGCCTGTGATAAATCTCTGTGGTATCACGCATAAAAGGAGTAATGCCTATTAATTACATCGCAAGAAATGAAACAGAAAGAGGCCATGTTCATTTTCAACTGTGACATCTATATCGTGCGCAAAAGGTCACGCCGTCACAGACACTATCAACTAACGCGCACCTTGAAGTACTGTGTGATTATGTTTGAAAACATTGGATTCTACGTGATATTCTTCATCATCGTAACCAATCCAAGGGTACATTTCCGGGAAATTGTGGAGTATAGTTTAATGTTTTCGAAGCCGACTCTGTTCTCAATTCGCTCCTTGTACGGGATTGGTTGACATTATAAATACTGCCAACGTTTATTTTATCTCTGGATCGATTTTGTGTTATTAACCAGTCTGCGAGTGGACACGTTATTCGGTAGCTACAAACATCGTTTTCACGCCGATTTATAAATATAGTCACTCGACAATTGTTTGGTTTACCTTCACACGCGATATGAAATCCGATCCCATTTCCCAGCCTCAAATTTCTCCTACATTCATCTCCCGTAATTGGGGAATACGCTAATGAGCTAGAAACGCGATACGCTTGAAGACCAGCGTGATGTCATAATCCGCAATATGACGAGAGGGAAAGAAAAAAATGCGGCGCAACGCGGGGGGCGCGAAGCGCGACAAATTCTGCTCCACATATCTCTCCGTGCGTTCGGTTATCGCGAACAGTTGTAGCTGTTGAACTCCCCCGATTTCACACATTTAGGGGCTTATCCGCGGGATTATGCCTCATTGCGATTCGGTCGGCGTATAGGTGCAAACTATAAACCGATTGCGGACAACGTTGGAAACAAATGACGCAGGAGTTGCAGGCAGACGATATTTGCGACATTAACGGTTGCACAATCAGTGCTCGATACGCTACAGAATTTATTTTGCATCGATTCCCACAGAAGCGGGGTAATCGCGTTTCGGATGCAGCAGTTAGCGAGTAGGCAGTGCAAGGGAGAGAATTATGTATATAATATGTGTACAACAGGTTTTTGTATTGTTGTCTGATTCTATTTTACATTGCAAATACACAGGGGAAGATAGGTATTTACTAGATTTCCAAAATAGCGCGAGGTGTATATCAGGCTATCGTAACTTGGTCTTACGAGTCAACTGCTCCAATCCTTGCTGAGGGGTGAAGTAGTGCATTTTACTGTGCCACCTTTTTGTGCGTTCTTGGGCTCGTACGCGAAAATGAATTTATCCACCAGGGTGATATTACCATTACAATTAGTGTGATAGACTCGATTTCATCCAATTGGAATAGGTATGAACGCAAAATTGTGGCGTTTACCGAATTGGAAATCGTTTCAACACACGATGATCGTTGACAGTGTAGCCTCATTTTGCTTTCCGCGACGTAACGTTACTATCTAGCTTCCGAATATAGTTCTATGTGTTTCGTACCATTTCCTCAGTATTACATATGCTTATGAGAAGTTTGGGTGGCTATAGTAGCTCATTATATTCACTTAGGATGATAACCAATGATAGTTTTCAAGTTCTTATTCATGTCGAAATGTGGCTTCGCGCAGCGCGCAAGTTGCTATCAACACATTTGCTAACGCAAATTCATGTAGTCCCAAATACATAGACGAGAAAACTTAATAACAACAACTTCCTGACAACAAATGACAATATCATAGCAAACGACTGGCGGTTTATGTGAATTTTAGTGTAATTTAATACCGTCTTCATGTTGGTTGTCATTCTATCGTGGTAAGTTTCGCATTTTAATCAGAGTACATGTAAACAAATCAGAGATTAGAGATAGCCGGTATTGCGCATTTGGGTAGCGGCATTTCAGTTGAACGCTGGCTTGGTTTGTTTATTGTTATTTCCAAAGGGATGTAAGCAGTGCTTGTTTTGAAATTCAAAAATCGTTTCTGATCGGACCTAACCTGGGAATCATTTGTAGATACTACTGAGAATTAAGCTACCGGTACTCTGCTCAAAATGAAGGAACTTCAATATATATAGCGGAATGCTGTTCACTCTTCCAATCACGTTTTCTCGTGAATGCAGCGGGTGGAGAATTTCTTTGTTATTGAATCGAAACGTCGCTAAGCCACCGTAATCTACATCCTAATTTCACGGTAATCAACGGTAATTTCGGCGTTGTATAGATTATCAGATGCGATCGCCGACGCCTCGTGTCGGCGAGCGCGTGTATTGTTACGTAATTACTGAAAAGGCAGATTAAGACCAATCATGATGCGTAAAATTTCCTTGTACCTGAGATGTCGCAAATGTTTTGTGGGGCATCAAAACAAAGATCAAACCACGGCGAACGCCTGATCGTGTAAATACAAGCGGGCTAATTGGATAAAAACAGCGTCTGGTTGCTGTTACTGTAGCGGTGTATGCTTGAGCTGTTCAACGCTTTCACGATATGTATGGAACTCTGATGAACTGAATAGAAAGTATCTAATTCTGCCTGTCTGTATTGTGTAGAAAACTTGGGATGTTACTGGACTATCGAGATTTGTTGTGGAAACACGGGGACATTGCTATGGTCTTTTTCCGCCCGGTAATATTAGATACTGTTTCCCGAACTTCACACTTCCTTGCTTATGAATTGTTCAATCAACCGAACGACTGTACGCTCTCATTTGTGGTTTTATGACTGCCTATCTCCAATATGTTGTCACATCTAACGCAGATATTGTATATTCGCCTAAGCCATCGCTGGTATTAGGTCGGAGCGAATATACGTACAGATCTATATATCCAAATCTACCACGGCTCGCAATGCTAGTTTGGAAGTTTGATATTAGCCCAATGAACTCGACACGAATATGACTGGGCATGTCGATTTGTGTACCTAACCCGAGCATTATTTGTAATGGCTGGATTCGAGCGACATGTTCTTTACGCACTAAAATCTTATATTTTGTCATAAAAAAATATATTTTCGATACCTTCTCTCCGATATGGGAGCCAAATGTCGGTTGCACAAAAACGCTACGCGTGTTTGGTTAAACCAGATCTGCTTGAGTTAGTGATCGTCCCATAGCATTGTCACATTTCGTTACGGAATAGTAATTGTCGAGAAATTCAAAGTCATTTCGATGATGTTTAAGGGCAAATACTTATCTTGTGGACAGATAAAGGATATCAATTGTAACTTTTCAAGTCATAGTTACTGTCAAAACTCGAATACTCGACTTGATTTTGCCGAGATCTAAACGCGAGCATATAATAACCATTCACATACCGATATGAATAGGCAGTTGGCGGTACTAAACTTCAATAATGCTTCAAGGCTGCATTCATTGCTGTATAAGTTCTTGATTTTGAAGAATTGTCGTCTGTCCCTTATCAAGAGTTAAAGGCTCAATAAGAAGCATATAAACTGAGATTCTAATGAAAACCAATTTGGCGAAGTATGGCGTGACCTTGTTATTTTAAAAATAACGCTGGACGAAGTCATCTGTACCGGTAACTATTCGATAATCATAACAGAGAAAACGCGCGAGAATTAAATTATGCACTGCTCGGACAAACGAGTGGACAGATACTTACCATTATACAATTGAACAATAAAGTAATATTGATATACATCCGAATATTTTTGGTTGATACTCGTTGATATGTTTTCTGGTACGTTCTTTTCAATTCTCTACTAGTTACTGGCGATTACCATTATCGAGTGTCAGTCGAAAATATTCGGATTTATTTCAATATGAATATATTATTCAATTGTATATTGAAGTTCTGTACCTCCGCCGGCCACGCGGTAAGGACTTCGCTAATCAGCATGTTTATGTTAATACTACGCCACTTAGGTGTAGCGATGCGTTACGTGAATGTGAATTTGGAACAGAGATGGTCAGTCCGTAACGATGTAGATCAGGGGCGTCAAACATACGGCTTGCGGGCCGCATCCGGCTCCCGACGCGATTCTGAATCTGACTGCATTATATAGCACATTTCTAACTAATGTTGAGAGTTTTAGTACGGAATTCTGTCGTGTAATCCCTGTAGACAGCAAATGTCGCGTCTGTTCATCGGCCACATTATAAGCATCCGACACTAGTGTTGCGGTTACACTGTAGTTACCATCAGGAACCAGTGGCGACCATTGACAACCAATTCCGTGAGGGCAAAGAAGTGCACATTGAGTTCACAGTTTTACGGAAAAATCGCCCAAAACGTAGATAGTCGCAGACGTGCAAACGTCGGTTAGAATCCGGTTTATGCAGGTTACACGGAGAATATAATCATGACACGAAAATAATTTAAATATCTGTGGTTGGACTCCTTTTTTGCTTATGACGTAACGGCTCCTCGGTATCCAGAGACCAGAGAAACTTAAATCGTGATATACTAATAATGAACCGAATTTCAACGTCTGCGCTTACGGTTAAATCGCTAGAACTTCACACAATACATACGCAAGACTATATTGTCAGATTATGACTAAAACAAAGCAATGCACATCGACGGTAAATCTGCTGTTTTAGCCGTATATATAACTATTCAACCGCGCACTCATAGTAATTTGGCCAATTCAATTGTTTCCGAATCAAGGTGTAGGAAGAATAGAACCCTATGGTCCGTGATATACCTCAACATATCATCATGTATATAGGCTTGATAAATGAGTAGCCAAGTAAAAAACAAGGGCATGAATTTCGAGGCAACATTTTAGAATCATTGGACTGGTCCGGCCCGCGAGTGCCCTGAAAGTGGAATCCGGTCCGCGGCACTAGTTGAGTTTGACACCCCTGATGTAAATATATACTATTTCGGAGCACTCAAGTAGGTATTGCATACATGCACTTCTTATCTAAGTGGTTATGTTTATGGACTACATCGTCTTCTATTTGAACTGTATTCAGGTAAAACTACTTGACCACCACTGATCTGGACAAAGAACTTTGCAGTGGGTATACGTAATATACTTGCCAAACTACAGTGTAGCCCAGGACTATATACTATATTTGGCTGATGCAATACTAGTCTAAAACTTCAATTGTATTCGTATACAAAAGGCAAGCGGACGATATAGCGAAACTGAGGGCCATAAGCCGTCTTCGCTTTACATTGTAATTACCCGAACCTCCTTATTATTCTATTGGGTATGTCTCACTTTACTCAAGTGTGCGGTTGCAAGTTAATTGTTGGTAAACTAGCGTTTCCATCCATAACGAAACTTAATTCTTAATTCAAGCTGGCAGAATCCGAGAACAGACTTATTCTGCTGATTGGAGTACAGAAAGTTACCAACCGACTTATTTTTACCGGCATCGATTCAGTGACTGCACCAATAGCTACAAAGTAACTGTCATCGTTTTGCCAGGCTTTGCGCAAGCGATTGGCCTGGATTATGGTTTGAAAATTAATCTATTTAAACTCTTGTCAGAGCGGCATGTTTGGAATACGCAATCGATCGTAGCGGCATTGACCAGCGGTTTAATCGTAGTGACACTGGTTGAACCGTTCAGTAATAATTTGCAAACTTCAGTGTTCTATCTGCACTGTATATACGCAGGAGGAAAATACGTTTATTTATCAGACTGCCACCATAGCGTAAGTGCAACTAAGTGGACATAGGAATATCCATGTAGTAACGTTTGATTTCATGTCCATTTCAGTACGTCAGAGTGAGTCAAATAGACTAATCCTTAGAAAGTAAACCAATCATGTAGCATATTGGTTCTCAAACTTTTTTAGACACGCCCCCCTTTATGATAGTGAAAAATTTCGCGCCCCCTTATCGTCATATTACAAAATGCAACCAAAATGCTAGCAATCCCAACGGATAGTTTGATGGCATGGAAGGTTAGGACTGTTGATGAGATAATTCTCAAGTATGAAATTGCGCTTCCTTGGGGAGGTTCACCAAAATAGATTCCGCTGCACCCCCATAGGTTACGTCCTGTTTTTATGTAATACCGGAATGAGTTAGATAACAACATTTAGTATTTAAATGTTCGGTTTACCTGGTTTTCACCTTTCGCTGTGGTGAATTTCGGCGATATACACGATATTCGCTTACGGTGCGCCAACGTATCGAAAGTTATCAAATCGATCAATATCACGAGATAATTTTACCATGGAATATAATTAAATATCATAACTGATTTTCCAGCTGTCTCATATCAGCGAATATCTACAGTATATGTAGTAGATCACAGCCCACCAACACCACGAATTCCCTTACCGAAAACCCGCTTCACAAGTAATCTGCATTCACGCGAGCAGTAAGCCCTTTGATATTTGGTAATAAGCGGTAATTATTATGTGCAAGCGAGATGTATTCTATCCTTATTACAAGCCGGCGCGGTGAGCGGCAAAATTCCAACCGTAAGCCCGAGTTTGTTACGAAAAAAATAAAAATAAAATCAACCTTATTCCAGCGCTGCAATGAAAGCGACACTCCCTTTCTATAATAGCCCATTACAAAACCTATTATTAGAAATATTTTTGCGTGATGGAGCCCGCTTGATTAGTGACCTGCCCATTAAAATTATAGACGAGGCTTCTGTAGCTCGCCAACTCAAGCTCGAAGTGCTCCACTTCAAATCGCAGGCGCGTGGATCACGGTATAATTAAGGCCAGCCGAATTCATATTACTGCCAGTCGAGTTTTAACGCCGGTAGGAATTACCGGTGAAAATCAAGCGGTCGATATTGGTCGCGTGTCGTGAAATTATTCATCAAATAGATTAAGGCCGGACAGTCAGACAATACTTTGCCTGTGCTTGTGAAAATCTAGAAAGTCACGGAGAGGACGGCGATTCGAAAAGACGTGGGATGAAATAACAAAACAGGCAGATTACTTTGTTTTTGAAGAGATACATCTAACTGACAGGTTCCAAATTGAAATAAAGTCTTCAGGGATAAACGGGCGGTCTTGGCGAGGGTGAGAGTTTAGTTTGAGGTCGCAAGCGTACGGAAAATGCGTCACTTAGCGCCACGCCGTAGTGCATCATCGTAGCTTCCAGGAACCGTGGCGTTAACATTGCGTTATTGGACCTTCTCACTAGCCCTTTTACAGCAACTCCTATAATAGAATTTGCAGTCCTGTCGAATGGAATAATTTAGAAAAGTCTTCTTCGAATCAAACTTTCGATCTGGTGCACAAGGCCACAGTAGCCGATCACCAATAAATTACAAAAGTACTGCTTTTTCAAAATGGACGCCGGCGCTGTTGTGAGTAGCATTGGTTCAATAAGCGTGGCATTTAAAGTCTTTTCGAAGAAGTAGATTCCTGCATTATTATGTTTTGAGCGTATATCGAAATTGAGATTAAAATTACGATTAAAAATGCCAATGCAGCGTGAACTAGCTTTTTAAATGTGTTTTGGTAGCTGCGGTACATATTATAGCATAATATTGGCTATCCAAAATACATGTATCGATACGTCGGGAAAGGGATGATTGTTCTCTTAACACTTAAATACTGGGGCTTTATAAATAGAGTATCATATTTGAACTGTGATATACTCAGTGTAGATTTTTTCCCTACGTTTCGTTGACGACATTGCTATTGTACTGTGTAAGACGTATATTATGGAAACTGGGGTTTCTATGTTTTGGAATCACTTCTCACAACACTCCGGCAATATATTTGAAATTCAGTGGTGGTTTGACCATAAGTTCCCTAACATGGGATATAGCGTTGAATATCACTGAGAATGCAATGGACATGCGATGCCTGAAGCTTTTTCGCTGCGACAATATCAATGTTCGTTCTTTAAAGCGGAATTTCGAAATACGCTTACAATATCAAGATGCAGGAATGTACGGTCCACTTCTTCCAAAAGATGTCTAATTCAAGTATCAAATCCTCTAATCCAGTAATTAAGCACTATTGTTTCTACATTATTTGCTAACAAATTCGACTGCAAATTGTGCGTAATCCAAATAAGTGAATCAAGTAGAAGATACCGTTAATTCCATGATGTCACATACCTTAAGCTATATATGTAATGGATTGCGGATAGAACGATTTCGTTCAACGGTTAATGCGATTAAACCAGTTCAAGTTTTACGTCACATTATATGTCGGAGCACGCGACGTGAATCTATACTTCAATTCACATAAATCATTTGAGATTGCATAAGTACGCCTGAAGCTTCAAGATTTTGTATTTACACGGTCATATCTGATATAGCTTTTTTGAACTTTCAAGGATATGCCCGTATGAGATATATACGTGCATTGTGTAGCTTTAGCTCTCATTGCGATGTCTTGTTCGCTCAAATTACAAGCGACATGTAGTATTATGTTCTGCGTTTACTGGAGGATATGGATATTTAAAATATTTCGTCAATGGGTTATGCATCGGAACGACTTGAAGACATTATCAACAGAACAAAATCTGTTAGAATAATCTCACTGAAATATGCAAAAACCCAACAAGCGCATTCTTTTCGAATCTTCGACATTCTCGTTAAAATTTATTCACGGGGATTACATTGGCCAGCAAATAGTCATTGCTTAGTAGGCCTACTTATAAACATAACCGAAATCGTCGCAATTTGTGAGGTTGGAGATGGTAATGGAATCCTTCCCTAATGAAGTCATCATTGTGATTTTGCTTGGTAATTTGCCATGACTGTTGGAGAAATGTTAGTCGAAAGTTAATATATATATGTTGGTAAAGAGTACAGTCAGTAAGGCAGTACTGCAATGGGGAGTTACTACTCGCTAACGTTTTTCACTGTTCGACCACTTGATTGTGCGGATTTAGTCACACCATGCGACGCTCATTCGAGTATCTCGCGGTCCAAATGTCGTATTCCTGAATGAAGAAAGAGGCAAAAGCCTTCGTGGCAAGATAGAGAGTATAGGTCTGATTGTAATAACGCTTGCATACGTTGATGAAATGCGGTCTGAAGCTGGTACTTACGTCTGGCATTATTGATTTATATATAAAACGTCGTTGCTATATCGGCCCTGTCTTAGTACTTTATGCACACATCCAGTTATCCGCTTGCTTAAGCAGAATAATTTACTGTTTACAATTTGAAAAAATAACACTAATACAACGCAGAAAATAGATTAACTTTCGGCTCGACCCGCCAAAGTATTAGTTGCTTCTCAATTGGCCCGACGGGAAAATACTTGTCCACCCCTGCTTTATGGGATATGCGATTGTGGTGACTATGATTGTTGTACCATAATACTACATACTATAAATATGTAACGGTTGCTGCGAATATAAAATGGGGGAAACCAAGATAATGGCTGAATCATCGCGCTTCGTACTAGACCAATTACAATCGAACAGCACAGCAGATGCCGTGTTCGCATGGACGCCAGCCAAAACCGAAAGGTTCAAAAATTTCACTCAAATCCGAACCACGCAAATTGCCACTTCTTGACATTAGTAATTAGCGATTAGTTCTTGTATGGTGTATGGGAAATTTTAGGTTACGGTGACGAACGGATATCGATTGATCGGTTATTTCAAGGACAAAACGTAGGCCAAAGGCACTGTAGAAATAAGCAAGTTTATGGTTAAGATGGGTTGTTTTGAATGTGTGCAGAGTAATTGATTCGTATCCACCATTAGTTTCGCATCCAGGTGCAGTCCCGTGCAAGAACCGAAACTTCCTAACATCATTTTGTTCAATGTGGGAACATACCTTGTAATTGAGGAGAGGTAAAGCACGGCTGAAACTGGTTGACCCTGTAATAATTTCAGGATATGTACTGTTTGTATTTGTATGCGGGATCGCCTGCGAACTGTTTTCTTTTGTAATAGCACCGTGTCCGAATCGGGCCTCGGAATTCGGGGATTCTAAGCCGTACGAATGCGGTTCCCGTATAGAAACGTAGTTATTGTTTCTATGATGTGTATACGTCAGCTATTGTAAAGAGTCATTTGTACCATAGCCGGTAAGATATTGTAGACGACACAATTTTTTCGACTTGCAGCACTGTTAAGGTTTTGTAATATTTCAGTCACAACCTTTGCCTATAGATGACCCTGCAACATGTGCGCAGTAGTAGGGTTCCAGGTGTCGAACACGGTCGGATTTGGACCTGCAACCTATAGTATTGTTGTGTATCGGCAATAGTATAGTGGGTGTCAGATAAAGGAATATACTGTGTAACAATTGAAAGTAACTTAGGGCACCTGACTGATTCGATTCATATTAGCGTGGACCTCATAAAGTAAATCAGCGAAAATATGTCCATATTATGTAAAACTATCGAATAACTTAAAAAAACATTATCGGCCCGACAAATAAAATATTGACAGTTCCTGATCTTCAAAAATAATTCAATATTTCAAAACCGTGAACAATACACATCTT